>NDXZ01034933.1:0-13284 GCA_003055125.1 Paykullia maculata
ACACATGTGTGTGTGTGAAGGGTATAAAAATATGGCCTTTCATTGGACAATCTATATTAACACCAAATTAATGATATGATCACATAAAAAAATGTTAATTTCTTGTATAACCTTAAGAGACCTGAGGAAGGCTAGGATTTGGTAATAATTTTTGTGTTAATGGTCATCGAAATAACTTTTTTTCTTTTATTTATAAAACTAAACATCTAGTTTTATATCTAATTCAAAAAAAATTGAGTTAGATTAATTTGAAAAATTTTTGCTTGGTAGACTGTTTCTGGGATTAGCTCATATGTCATGCTACTCTTAAAAAACTAGAACTGATAGAAATATTCAAAAGCAGCTACAATTTTATTTAATTTAATCAATTTAAACATTTTTATTAATAATTATTATTTAGGACTAAAGTTCCATATATATTTAAAATTCTGATATATTGAGGATGTTATTAATAAGTTTAACAAATAATAAATATTTTTCTTATGTTGTGTTATATTTTCTGTTATAACTTAGAAGTTCTTGCGAATCCCAGCATGACACTTAGTGGCAATAAAATGAAGGGATTTATCATTAACATATATTTTTTTAAGAATTTTTAATAAAACCACTTTTGGAGAAAAATGTCCGCGAAATACTTTTTTTACTTTCTAATAAAACTAGTTTTATATATCATTTAAAATATTTTAAAACAGACTTAAATGAATAACGTAGCCTATTCAGATCAAAATAAATATATATTTTTGGAAACCTATTTTAGTACATTTTTATCAATTTTTCGAAGTTTCAATCCGTGACCTACTGGTTGAACCAGGTTAAAATTTTGCATCGACGTTAGTTATGCCAGGAATAACATATGTTCAAAATTTATTAAATTCAGAGTTGGTTGATTTCATTTGTTTTAACCCACTGGTACATAATTGGTCGATAATGCAAAATTTTTAAATAAAATTCTATTTTTAATATATTTTAAAGCCTTTTTTCATAAAATTGTTTTTTATTTAATTTTCTGTAAAGAGAATTTTTGTTACAAATTTGCCTACTGATCCTCTTACTTAAAGTGTTGAACTCATTGGGCAAGTTGACTGCGATCGTAGTAATGATGGTAAATAAGAAGAAGGTGCCTTGTTAAAGGATTACATCATTCAGAGTACCTTAGAATATAAACACATGAATATCTTTGTACATATATACACACACGCACACATCACTCACGCATACCAATACTCTAGTTAGTTCATTGTTACATAACAAATGATCAGGAACTTAAAGGCAAACTACTCTGCTGCTGCTATTCGCATAAGAATTTTCAGAACTTTTTTTCTTCTTCGATTTTTTCTTTGGATTATTTTGTGTAAAACTGTTTTGCTGGTTGGTTGACTAGTTGGCCGGTCATTTGGCTGATTGGTTGGTTGACTCGCTTGCTGGCCTGCTGGCTAGTTGTTTTGGGGTTATTTGGCTGAAATGGGCTTGAATAATTTTCTTTCTTTTAACTTTTTTCATTTAAATTTCCAGCAGACTTTTGTAACATGCGTTACTTCACAGGGAGCTAAAAAGCTGGCTCCAGTGTCCGTGTGTTTTACGTTAACTAACCAATGCTTCAAATTATGCAGAGCCATACGTCCTGTGTAGGTACTTACTATTCACAGTATTATATACTGTCGTCGTAGCTTGTACCTTTTGGACAGACTGAATATGTAGATGTTTTAGTTCTGATACTTAACAATTCATACATATATACATAACTTTACTTCTAGGAGTATTTAGGTTTCTTTTTTTTGTTGTTGTTGTTGTATTTTTTTATTCTAAAATGCTGATGTTGCAAATAGATGTTGCTGTTGGAGAAATCATCGTTAACTTAAAAAATGCAAAAATTTAAGTAGATTTTTTTTAAGGCTGCCAGTTGTTTTTTTTTTATTATTTTTCCTGTAAGTTTATAGTTTAGTTAAAGGTTCGTACGTAGCGTTTTTTGTGTTGTCTTTTTATATTCCTTAAGTTTAAATAAACCGGCTAAACAACGGTTTTCTATTAAGATTAAAATCAAGATATTTTTATGTTATTTTCTGTTTTTTTTTTTTTAATTTGTTTGTATGTAGCAGCAGCAATTGTTGCAAGCAACAAAATTCTGTTATTTAGTTTTTTTTATATGATTGCACTTGCGTTAGCAGGCACTTTATTTTAGTGCCATTACTGTGAGTATCTTTCATTGGTGTCCGGCGATCCAAGTTTTAATTTTTTCTGAGTATGCTTGTTTGGAAAAAGAGCCAAAGGGAAAGAAAAAACAGTAACAGCAGGAGCTCCATATAAGTATGAAATTATTTAATTCTTAGTCAAGTGGAAAATTGTTGTTGGTCAGCAGAATACCTTCATACATAAAGCCATAAAAAAAGCTTACATAAGAATTGCGGAAAAAGGCAAAATTAAGTTTGTAATAAAAATCTGGTCATGATTTTTGGGCAGAAATTAATTTTCATTGGTGAGAGTTTTATTATGCGCAAATAAATGTATTTGCATTAAAAGATGGCTTTTTGAAATTTATGTCAACTATAATTTTTTAATATTATTTAATAGATATTATGTTTTCAGTAGTTCTACACGATTTTGTGTTCAAAACAATAATTTTTAATTTGGAGGGAATTTATTTTTTCATTGAATTTCAATTCAAAATCAATATTCTGTTGCACTATAAATTCTTTATTTGTAAAAGTCATTGATCTGAGACAATGCCATTTGTTCGCTGAGTAGCTATGACAGCGTTTAAAGGGGGCCTTTAGGTGCAAATTACGGTATTCGATATAGATCGACATTTTATACACAGAAAAAAATATCGACAAATTGAAGTTAACAAATTGTTTTGTTAAAATTAAATATATATGGTTTAACAAATCTTTTGTTAATACAATAAACAAATTTGTTGATATTACAAAAATGTGATATTATAAAATATGCAAGAAAAGCAAGCTTTGAAAAAAGAAAAAACATCAAATTTTAAAATATTAAGTTTTTGAAATTTGAAAAAATTACAAACAAAAATTAAATATAAAATTTCATCAGATTTCTATAAAGAACATCGGACCGCAAGAAGCTTGCTCCAACCATGTATGTATGTATATCAATTGCCTTTCGCCTTGTTCCACTCAAATTGTGACCTTAGTTCTAATTTTGTAGTCGAGTTGCCTTCGCCATGTATGGGCAGATCTTTCAACACGTCTCAGTCCCTCGGGTTTCCAGCCGATGGCCATTCTGGTTATATCTTCTGGCATTTTCCGAAGTGTGTGGCTAATCCAGCGCCATTTTCGTCTACGTATTATCAGGTGAGTAGGAATTTGGTAGGTAGTGTGCCAAAAACCAACACATCTTATTCATTCAGGGCAAAATATTCGTAGGATTCCGCAAAGCCAACAGTTCACAAAAACCTAAATGCTGTTCGTGTCCATAGGAGCCGCATTCCAGGATTCGCTACCATGAAAAATGCAGACTTTACATTGGAGTTGAAAGTTCTAAGCTTGGTACCAGTTGACAATTAAGAGATTTCGCCATGCGGGGTTTAACGTTCCAAATGCTTGTCTTGCCTTGTTTAGTCTGCACTTTATGTCCTGTGATAAGTCACCGGTTGTCGTTCTGATGCAGCCTAGATACACATTGGATGTAACATCTTCTATTAACTGGTGCTGGAGAAGGAATGGTTGTGTGGTGTTTGCATTAATCATTTGGTTTTTCCAGCATTGTTTTCAGTCCTATTTTAGTGGACATTTCCCCAACCATTTTTATATTCTTCTGTATATCAGAATTCAGTGTGGAAGAAGACAAATACCGCCTACGTAGTCCTGGTCTTCTAATCGTCCATTAAAGATGACAAGAACGACGTTGAACAAAAGGCTCGATAAGACGCCACCCTGTCTGACTGCAATTAAGTCTTGAGTTCTACTTTCGTGCAGTACTCGTCAAAAGACATCAACGAGGGCTATTATTTATATTATATTATACATATAAACAAACTTATAAATTGCAAATAAACTCACTATTTATATTATATTATAATATTATAATCTATTATATTTTCTTGGAAAAATGGAAAATAATTAACAAAAATTTCTAGTAATAAAAAAGTAGTTTAATTAAAAAAAATTTTAATGCACAACAGTTTAAGTTGTTAGTACAATAATCACTGTTGTTAAATAAATTTTTAAAATATAACAGTTTGTTTTGTCAATATGCAAATAAATTTGTTGACTTGACTATTGACAATCAACTTACAAAAATCTTTATTGTATGTATTTACAAACTCTATTGTTGGTTGAGTTTTAAATAAACTTTTAATTGTATTTACAAAAAAATTAATTGTATTAACAGCACTTTTTTTTCTGTGTACAAACAAGTTTTCTTTGCATTTGTTATGGGAATTCCAGTTAGAATTTTTTTATTTTCGATCGATATCGAATACCGCAATTTGCTCCCTGTATTTCTCTAAAAATTATCTATGCGATTAACTAAAAAGTCAACAAAGTTGCAATTTCTTAGGGGACGCCAACCCACACGAAGTTATCTTTGGAAAAGTGCTTCTCTGATAAATAACGCTGGTAGGGGTTTTATCACCATCAGTCAGGTCAGAACTTCAAATCAATAATGGAGCCACGTGCATAAACGCCCACGTGCAGGATGCTGCCACGTGCCACGATTTAAGGATATGGTTGACCTTAGTACAGGTGACGTAAATTGTTGACCTTAGTCGTGTGATTAGTCCTCATCAACATTTTTTTATACGATTTGCTGAAGACACAGCCACAATCAACCGATACCCCTTAGTCAAAGTTACGTACATAAATCAAAACTTAAATTTGTTGATGCACTGAAGTCATTGAAAAATTGAACTTTAAACATATTTTAAACATCTTTCATTAAGCTTGTTTAGCACTACTTTAATATCGCCGAGAAACGTTTTAAAGAACTTTCTTTTTGTAGAAAATTTTTCGAAGTCATGCCTGGCGAATCACTTTCTTAAACTCAACGAAATTATAGGTGCTTATCTTTCCAAGAAACACTCAGTTTATCTAAGCATTATAATATACTTTCTTTTATTACAAAATAAAAATAATCATAAATAAAAATTTAATAAATTTATGATAAGACAATCATCCTTATACCTTCAGTTAAACACTGAAATCTTCTTTTAAAAACTTTCTAATTTCTTCTATGTTTCAAAGTTTAAATTCACAAAAATACTTGTTGCATGATCTTAGTTGCTCAGGTTAAAGTGTAAAATGTATGTATGGACCTATATACGTACGTATAAACATAATGATAGACACCTTGATTATAGAAAAAAAAAGAAAACAGTTTATAAAAAGCTAATTGTACATTATCTGCTTGAATTTAAAAATCATTAATATTGCATGCAACATTAATAATGTGGCATAGGGTAAAGAAAGGGGAACTTGTTTTTCTCTGGCTTGTTTTTAGTTAAACAAAAAATTAAACACAACAACAGTAAATAACACTTGCAAATAAACAATTTAAATATCAAGGCTCAATGTTTCTTTGCTGTTGTAATAGATAAGCTGGAAGGGAACAAGTTTTGTTGTTGTCGTACTGGCAGTGTTCTTGAATAAACAATTTCCTTGTGAAAAGCACAAAACCTTCGAAAGAATAAAGAGAAGGCGAAAACAAAATGAATGGTTATGCAGAGTAAAATATTCCTTAGGAGTTGAAGGTTTTAAAAAAGTAACATTGTTGTTGTTGTCATTGACGGTGGTGTATTAATATTACACTGTTTCCTTCTGTTATTTATTAAAAACAAATTTATGAAAAGTCTTAAATAAGACTTTATTAAAAAAAAATAATAATTTTGAGAAAATATTTTATAAGCAGACTAAACTAGCGACAGACTTATTTAAAGAACTGAGTGTTCAATGACAGTTTATGACATTATATGCAAATTAGAACACCGCCATTGCGGTCCATTTTTATTGGCTCTTTTTGAAAGATCCAGTAGAATTTGAGCGATGGCTCAAATGGGCTATAATGATGTATCATCAGTCGATCGCAGTTTGTTTGTTCAAAAAAGCGTCTTCAAAGATCCCCACAAGAGACAGTCTGGCGGCGTCAGGCCAGTTTGTTTGGCCTGACGCCTGGGACATTCAGATGCATTATCTTAATAATCCATAAGCTTCAATAATTTAATAATAAACTGCAGATTTTAAAGCCACCTCCAAAGCCATATGGCCGCCATGGATATTTTAAATCGGCCCGCTTTTTTTTAAATCACTTTTAAAAGCTTTAGATGGAAAATTCTCTATCTTGACTACAAAATTTTGGTAAATTTCTTTTAGAGCAAAAAAAGATAAATATTTTATACTTTTTTTAATAAAAAGTTCATGTTTATTTTACATTAGATTTGATTCCACAAGAACTAGTTTGAAATAGTTCTACAGTGACTTCAACAAAAAAAAAATCATTTCAGTCTTCTACAATAATCCGCATACAGGGTTTTTCTATTCACTCAATATTGTTTGTAAAGTTTTAAAGCGGAATACTTAATGCGGCAACGTAGCAGTTACAACAACAACGCTATCCAGATGGTTCATCTGATATTGATGTTGATCCTCATCAGCGTCAGTTGCATTTTGACAATGATCTGTTGTGGTGTGCTATTGGCTGTTGCTGTTTGTTGCACAACAAGTTGATATCAGCTGGACAAGCTAATACCGTATGTCCATTAGAAAAAATAACAGAATCAAAAACGGTCAGAGTATAAAATAAAATGGAATCCTATTGGACATACATAAGTTTGGATAAAAATGCAGCAAAAGAATCGTTATTATATATCCGCATAAACAAGCTGACATACACACATATACATACATATGTACATACATATGTATGCTTAAGAGCAAATCAAGGCAACAAATAAAACTTGTGGTTGTGCCAGTTAAATAGTACTTATTGAGGGACAACTTGACTTTAATTTCATCATGCAGCATCAGTGCACTTTACTTGGCATCGACTTTAAATTGATGCGATCCCAAATGTTGTGTGTTGTTGTCTGATTTCTGATGTTAAGGCAGGCAGTAACATGCTAGTGCATGTGTGGAAAATATATACATACATAGAAAATAAAGAAGGAAAGCAAACTGCACATATTTACATGCACATGAGTGCAAATCGGTACGAGAGCAGTGCTTATATCATGGGCCTACTTGTAAATACTTAAACTTGTATCTACACTTGCGCAGAAATAGTTTTCTTGTTGCTGTCATTGTTGTTGTTGTTATTTTTAGTTATTGTTAAAACCTTGAGGCATTATTAGATACCAAATTCCTAACTGCAAATACAACGTATGACTACGTTTTTTATAAAACACCAAAACCCATACACAGCCCAACACACGTGTATATATTTACTTACATACTACATATATACATATGTATGTTGATCAATATGGACATTTGTGGCATAAAGCGGCAACAACATTTATATAGCAATGTTGTTTAATACCTGTTGGAGTTTTATTTTGAATTCATTATTATTTTTGTTGTCGCTGTTGTGGCTTTTTATTTGTTTCGTAATGCATTTAGATGCAATTGAACATGCATTTACACACAAACACACAGACACACAAAAACTGATATTTTGTTTTATGGCCCTAAAAGTGTGGAGCAAAACCTGGTTTGTGATCTAGTGTCAATATAATTGTGTGTTTGCTGAAGTGTTTTTAAAATCAAATTTAATCGGATATTTATTATTAAATAACTCCTCTCGATGTTAATTTAAATCCCCATTTTAAGAATTAAAGCTTCTTAGCTTAGAACTTATAAAGAACTGACAATAAGGAAAACTTTCGATGTTTCTAGCTATAAATAGATGGATAAAATTTTCTGCAGGCTTAGAAATAATTCCTTAATAATTGCTTAATCAAATAAAAGAAGCCTAAAAATCGGAAATAAATGTAGTAAAAAAGTTTTAATACCAGTGTAGAAGCATTGTTCAAGCCGTTCTTAAAGCACTGGGATCTAACTCGGTGAAGTCGAGGGTAGTTCAGGACTGTAAATCGGCGCTTCGAGGTCTGGAGAACGTGAGGCTATGCTGGGTCCTGAGACACTCCGGAATACCGGGCAATGAAGCTGCGGATGAGCTAGCACGAAGGGGTTCTGAGATGGGGACTAGCGTGGCTAACGCCTCTGTTCTTTCCCATTGTGCGAACCAGTACTGGGCAGATGTTGAAGAATGCAGGGTGTCTTAATCGCTATGGCAAACTATATCTGTTAGCAGGACCAAAATTCTCCTGTCGATGGGGAAGAGGGATCTGAAGCTGCTAACCGGTCTACTGACCGGTCACTGGCAACCAAGTATGGTTGACTTCTGCCGAATGTACGGGGACGCAGGGGAAACGGTGAAACTGACGACGCTATCGGACTGCGACCCTTATGCTATGCTAGGTAACGCCAAGGGCCTGAAATGGCTAATGGCGGCAAATATCGAGCCTCGCATATTCTTCCTCCTATACTACTCTTTAATCTATTTTCGATCTGAACATTTCCTCTATTTCTATTTTAAGGACTAACAGAGTGAACAACTTTGTCTCTGGGTGTAGTGGTAGTTCCTCCATCTGGAGCCACCATATGTCCTCGAACCTAACCTAACCTTCGTATTGTATAAAAAACTATGTAACTAAAAATATACGTCACAGTTTGATAGTCGGTAATGTTGATTCTTTAATAAACTTCATCAATTACAAAGTGATTGCAGAATACTGTAGGCTTTGTAAAAAATTGTAAATAAAAAATAAAATTTCTGTTGATGTAGAGTTTATATAAATCTTAAATTCTCAATGACAATTTTTCAAAAATGATCTTAGCAATTCACGAACTTATGGAATTTATTTTGAAAATGTTCTTATATATGTATTAAGATAAATCACGTATTTTTGAAATTTTTTGTTTAAGCTGCAAACGTCCGCTTAGTAAAGTCTTATTCAAAATACAAAAACGGGAGAAGTATTTCAGATAGCTCTATATATTAAAGATGCTCTTGTTGGCCATAATTTTTGCTGACTATTGTAATAACAGAGAAAATAGCAAAAATTGGTATAACCATGTGAAGTCGAAGTAATACGAATAGGGTAACACCTTTAAAAGAATATGTCCTATTATATCAGTTTAAAGAAACTTGATATATATTATTTGTAAAATAATATGCCATAAATATAAAATGATTAAGAATCATTTTTATATTTTCAAAACATATTTACATAATCTTAACAGTTATTTATAAATTAAATCGATACAAAAACAAAAATTTAGGGCCATTTATTCGTGACCTTTGCTTGCCTTCCGACTAACCTTATCAACACATAACAAGAAATCTGAGGCCAACGCACGATGTTTTACCAGTGTGTGCTAAATTTACTTTTTTGGACATTTTTTAATATAATAAAAAATTTTGTTTATGATCAACATTCTGATAATAACGCTTTGTTTTAATTCTACTGTTTTTAATTGTAAATATTTACCCCAAAATTTCTCGAAGGATTATTGACAAAGTTATTAATTTTTTTTTATCCAATTCTCTTATTTTCAATACTGGTCTGCGTCTGTAAATGTTAACAGAATATATGCATTTAATGTAAACTTTCGTTATAGTCTGGCCATAAGAAAATTTTCCATAGACAAATAGTTAGACAAACAGAAGGCCGGACAGATATAGCAAAAATCGTCTGAATCGTCTGAATCGTCTGTTAAAAATAAATTAAAAATTTTTTAATTTTAACACTATTGGTTAGTGTGTGCGGGTTCATAAAAGTATACATAGACAGCAAATACAAAAGTTTAAGGGGGGCCAGCTATTCTAATCGGACCAAGCTAATTATACAGAAAATAGGGATAGTTCAGCGGTAACATTTGATTCAGTGTAATATGAAATCACGAACCTGCAAAGGATAGTAAAACCCATTACTCGGTTTTGACAGATTGGTGACAATTTTTTTATGGAAATCAAGAGTATGAAGTTAGTGATACGGCTTGACTATATTTGGCAATAATGTAGTTTAGAGTTTGATCAACAAATTAAGTTAACATGTTCTAAAAAAAATTTCTGCACTTTTTTAAAAATATAGAGAAAATATATTTTACATTTATTTACATATAAAATACATTTTAGGGAATCCAAATTGTTCACTAGCAAAAGTTGGCAAAATTATAGACGGTGAAGTTTAACAGCTTTGGAGAACATACCAACGTATTTTGATACCCTAAATAGCTCATTAAGACCACTTTGTAACTTAGAAATAACAGTTTTTCACAATGTTTGACACCCAAAAGATTTTTTCTTTGGATATATATTGTGTTGTGTTGTACCTTTTATATTGTATAGAAAAAATATTTCTAAGACTCTAAGATTGCATCAAAAAGATCACTGAACATATAAAACTCCTCGATAAAGTCATGACTGAATCCTTGTAATCCTCCAATAATGATATTTCATCATGACCTAAAACTTTATATCTGCGTCTTCAAATATATTTGGCAAATTTGGCAAACATTTTTTTTTAGAATAAGATATTAATTTAATTTGTTAATTAAACATATATAGCTAAGCCATACCAGCAACTCTGGGGCCTAATCGCCGTTGTCGACATCGAGTCATTTCGATATCGAATAAAAAATAAAAAAAAATTTAAATTACAGCTTTCGATAGCAAGTCGTCGATCGAGTATTAACTTTGTAAAACTGTTCGACACCAAAAAGGCTGTCATAAATCGCAAAAAAAATTATTTCTGTTAGTGTGGTCTACACAGAAGTAAAAAAATTAAAGTTTTCTTAATTTTGTAATGAATAAAATGTTTTTATTCGTTATTCTTCAGGACAGGTGTAAAAAATGCAAATGCCAAACAAAAGGAAATAAAAGGTTGAGTTCTCTCAGAGCACCCCAATTTGGCAAAAAATCTTCTGCCAAATTGTGGGCAGGGAAAAGATGTTGTGAACAGACTGTGGGGAAACACTTACTGTGCGCGTATACTTATTCGGCCCACCATTTTTTTAAGTTTTATTAGTGTTAAAAATATTATCGTTTTTTTTAATAAAATAAATTGAATTAAAAATTATTTAACAACGACAGTTTTATATGGTCCCGTATCTTATTACAACTCTCGTCAAATTTTTTTCAGCGCTAATATCAATATCAATATCACTCAATTCATAAAATGTAATTTCAGTGTACTGAGAAACTTAAAATTGTTATTTAGTTGTTGATTTATTTTCTTCTAAAATTCTTCTAAAATCTTCTAAATTTAAAGAAACAAAAAACATTTTTTTTAAACTTTTTGGTTTGCTTCTGTCTAAACGTTTATTCTTATTCTAGTACATAGAACATAAAATCTCTTACAATGAGTAAGCAATTCGATTCGACAGCAATCGAATACCGCGATTTGACTTTTCGATAGGTATCGAACTATTTTCTTGTACGATATTATTTGATATCGACAGCGGCGATTAGGCCCCTGAACTAGCTATTAAACAAAAACCGATGACACTTTTTTTAAGGGCCCACTGAATTTCAGAATCTTTTGAGGCTCATAAAAAAATGGTCACCAATCTGGCCAAACTGAGTATAGAGTTTTACTACCCTTTGCTAGTATAATCGAACCTATACTGTCACGTTCTTGTGTTTTCATTTGTTGCACAGTTTAATTAGCATTATTGTAATGAGCTGCTTAAGAGCGTATTAGTAATATTAATTATCGAAGAGGAAATGCTAAATTAATCATTCGCCATCAATAAAAATGTTCCCAATACTTTGTTTAGGAAAGTCTTATTAAAACACGTTTTTATTGTTGGGGAAAAACACAGAGAACACTTGGCATAGCAACGTTGAATACTTGTTTACTTCTACGATCATAGTTAAACGATTATCCACATTAACTGTCTTAAGCAATTTCTACAACACTAAATTCTTGCAATACATATTCAATATGGGAAATGTATAACATTTAATTTAAACCCTACACATAATTTTAAAATAGCGGTATTGTATTGTATTTAATGAATTATTTTTTTGCGTTCTTTTCAATGGATTCGTTGTAATGTTTTGTTGTTGTTATTTACTTTGTTTGCTGCCGGTCATAACAAGTTTTTATCATAAATATGGCATCAAGAATTAAAGGGAAAAACTGAAAGACAACAAGTCAGCGAAAAAAAAAATAAGAAGACAATAAAAAAGGTTGCTAAGTTTGAAACAAACAATCATTCTACGATAAAAATCATTTATTAAAGAAAAACAATCAGCATTTATTTATACAGGAAAGAGGCATAATAATCGCATATAAATAAATAACTAACTTTATATTTCAAATAAAATATGAACAATTTATCAAACATTTTAAATAAATTCAGAAATGCTTTAACACACTTAACAGATACACATTTCTGCATTTAATACTCATAATTACTTCTAAGGTCATGTAACTCACCTTGTTTTTAGTTATCTATCTCTGTTTGTACGTGCTTAAAGTTTGTCTAAATATTTGCATAAATAAAACAATTAACTAATAGCAGGAAAAAAAAGAAATTCTAAAGACTTTTTGTATATTTAATCCCTAAATGTTTCGCAAAAAAAAAACAAAGTTACTCATGCACACTTGCTTATACTTATGCGGATATATAAAAACTAAAACGGTTATCGATCTTAACTGGAGGCAAACAAGTAAAAAAAATTTTATTTAACCAAAAAGAAATGGAGGAAAAGAGTTTCCTAGATGCTCACTATAGCCGCACAAAGAGATAAACACAAAAGACAAAGTGTAATAAGTTCAAATATTTTGACTTCTAAACATTTTTTCTTCTAATATTTTATAAAAAATATGTAAAAAAACGCATTTGCTGTGTTGCTCTTGGTTTTAAGATCCACGGCTTCAAAAGAATTTTTTATAAAAGGTGGAATGTACAATTTTTTTCTTCTTAAATTCTCCTTTTGAATGATCGCTTGTAACATGTGATCATTCAAAGACAAGGTGAGAAGGTTTGCCAAGTGGTCCAGGTTTTTTTAAATAACCTCTTGAGACAGAAATTTTATGAAAATTGTCGGTAATTTAAAAACAATTGTAAAAGACTATACAATGAGAATAGAAAATTTGTTTAATTTTTTTTAAAAATCATCAAAAGAGTTTTTTTTAAATAAACACTTTATAGAAATTGTATTTATTATATATTGTCCATAAATGAAAAATATTTACATATGGGCAAATCCTACGTGACATACGCTACATTCGTACGCGTTTTTAGATTAAAATATAAA
>NDXZ01034937.1:0-39294 GCA_003055125.1 Paykullia maculata
TTTAATTATCTCGCATAAAAAATATTAATTTCTTAATTAATCTGAAAATTTTCGAACCTATAGCCTATCTAAAAAAGTAATAAAATTAAGCAAAACATTGTTTATTGGAAAACAGTAGACTCATGTCTATTACCATATTCATGCCATTCTTCTTTAATGCTCTTTTCAAATGAATCAATTGCATTTGGCACTGGTCACACGTTATCGTTTAAGCAGCCAATTACAAGATGACATCCTTTTTATTTCACGAAATGCACAGCATTTCCATGGCGCCATTGATATTTGTTGCTGGTTGGCAGGCCCTTTTATATTTTGTTGTAAATTATCATAATAAATCCACTTTTTATCGCTCTTAACAATTTTATGCAGAAATTACACTTTTTTGTAACACTAAAGCAGCAGTTTATCCATGTAATATTACCTTTATATTTAAATAAATCCAAGTGATTTAAAATGGCTGGAAATTATTGCTTGAATTATTTCCAATGATTTTGCAAGCACTTGTTACGATTGACCTAAGTCTTATTAGGAAAAATCCTTTAGTTTTTTGTAATTGTTTTTGGCTAGTTGGAATGCTCTTAACATATATATTTGGAATTAGTCATTCAATAAATGAAAAAAAAGCATAGTGGCAATAACTTTAAATGACGTAACTGTATAAATAAATCGCTTTAAAAATTATACTATTAAATTCTGGTGTAAAAGGATGGGAATTATTGCATTTACCCAATAATTTACTAAATATCACATTAGCCTAATTATTTGTATCATCCCATTTTACTTCTAATATTTTCAAACATTTCAAATAAATCCATTAATCTTATTTTAAAGACTTTTGTTTATGGCTGGCGCAAAAGAAACTAGAATCTTGCCAGTTTCCCTTTTGAATATTATACTTACACTGATTTAGTTTCAATACTGTTTTTTATGTCCGCTTTTCTCCACTCTTATCATTTTTAACCAAAAGCTTGCAAAACAATTATAAATTATTTTGTTATACGTTAACGTACGCATAATTTACTTAAGTTACTTTTTTATAAGATGGGCATAAAGAAGAAGAAGAAGATATACATAAATAAAATATTAATGGAGAAGTAAAAAAAATACATATAATAATAAACAAATACATTAATGTTTGCCAGTCACTTGGGATGATTTTCTTAAGCAGCAAAAAAAATTAAGCAACAGCTTGAGACAAAAAAGGAAATCTTATCCTTTAAACTAAATAAAAGTGCTAATAATATTATAAATTATCAAGATGATAAACAGTCGAATGAAATCATTAATTATAATAATAAAATTTTTAATGCGTTAAAACATATTTCACTTGAGCATTTTTAGTTAAAGAAAATTTAAAATGTTTAAAGCTGCTGTTTTTTTTTAGCAAATGGCTTTAAAGTTTTCTCTTAAGAAAAAACAGAAGCATAATTGGATATATACATATAATAATTTAAAATGTATAAAATACAACAGCAATAAATAAAAAAAATTTTCTACGATTAAATTATTTACAGATGTTTTGAATTATTGAAAAATTATGGTGAAGTCCTTTCCGAATTCCTATTAAATTTCCTATAGAAAAATTTTAACATATAAAAAAGTGAAGCAAAATCTTTTGCAATTTTTCGTAACATATTAACTTTATTATTAAACAACAAGTACCAGCTATTTGTGTTAACGATTAAGCAAACTAGTTTTAAACTTCTGCAAAAATGTTTACAATAAGTTTAATCGAACAACTAATTTAGTGCAAACTCATGTATTGTTATTTTTAACTCTCCAAGTCAACAAATTATAAAAAAGTCCTTAAATAAGAAAATTAACGCTAATTGTAAATCAGCTAAAAAGTCATTTAACATTTTTATAGGCGCCATAAAAAACGTATCGTGGGTTTTAATGTATGTTTTGAAATTCATGTCAAATGCTTATTTGCTGCCGCTTATGAGGTGGGTTTATTATTATTTATGTGTGTCTTAGAGACACTTGCTGATAGAACTTATTACTTTATATGCTGGCGCTATGAGGGTAAAAAGAAATCTACACCTTACAGCCTATGATTAATGTTAATAACACGTATTATTAAAATATTACGCATAAACGAAGGTGTGGCATTAATATTGAAACAGAACCATCAACAATTTTAATAGAATTATTATTAATACCCAAAGTGCTTAAGGTTAAATAAAATACATTTTAAATACAGTCATGGTGGGTTTTATTTATTTCATTTTAGGAGGGTAAGATGAGATACACACTTGGCGGCGTATGGCTAATACTTAAACCCGATCATTTAAATATTACTCATACGGCTAGTCAACGTTTATTATGATAAAAAGATAAAATTATTTTTATTATTATAAATTATTTTTTAAAAAGGCAAACAACAAGATTTTATAGCAAAGCAATCCAGTAAGCAACCAAAAAATTATTGTAAGTATGACCAGTTTGTTGTACGACGGTAGTAAATTTATCAATTAATTGCAATTAAATACATTGAAATAAGAATACATAAGGAATTAGTTTTATTTGCAACACTGAAAAAACGCAAGAATGTGGCTGTATAGGTTCGATTATACTAGCAAAGGGTAGTAAAACCCTATATTCAGTTTGACCAGATTGGTGATAATTTTTTTTATGGGCCTCATAAGATTTTAAAATGAAAAAAGGTGTCATCAGTGTTTGCTTAAAAGCTGGTTCAGAGTTGGTGATACAGCTTAACTTTTTTTGTCAATAATGTAGCTAAGATGAACAAGTTTTTATTCTAAAAACCTTTTTTTTCACTTTTTTACGCTTTTAGGAATTCCTATTTTTTTTTTAAATTAACCCTTATATACCCTTTGGGTATAAACTGACCCACAAACTATATGTTATCTTGATTCTTGAATATTCTTTATTATTTCACTGTTGTACCATGCTAGCACTTGAATAGTATTCGCGCGCCTAGCCATAACGTTTACGACATAAACTTAATTTAATAAAAACCTAAAAAAGAAGATTTAATAGCGAAGCAAACCTGTAAAAAAATAACTCATAAGTATGACCAGTTTATTTTACGGCGGTAGGAAATTTATCAATTAATTATAATTAAATAAATTGATATAAAAATAAGTTAGGAATTAGGTCAAGTAACCAAAATAATTAGTTTTTTTGAAAGAAAGCTTGGGTTGCCTTTGACTTTGTGTGTAACATTTAATTCCAAGTATGCTTATTTGCACTAAAAATAATTATTTCTTAAATAACTAAATTCTTATTTATAATTTATTGCAAATTATTTTCTTACAACGAATTGACATCAAACCAATTTTAGCTATAATAATATTGTATTTTGTTAAATTAATTTAATATTAGAGCCAATGTTTATATAAAAAAGTTTCTAGTTTATAAAGCATATATTTTGGTCGTGGTTCTTTGCCTTAACAAAATTCCAATTTTATTTAACTGAATTTAATGCATGTAAAAAAGTTTAAATTTAAATAGACGTCTAAAATGTGATAGAAATCCATTACATATTTAACATACAGTTGAATCGAATAAAGGCAAATTGAAGAATTTTTAAGATTTAAATTATATTATTAAAGTTAAAACTTAAAAAATGTTAATATAAAAAAAATTGAATTTAAGGGTATTTAAAGTATGCTAATAGCATGGCATATTGCCGAACCCTAAAAGTACTATTGCTCAAATAAAAACCTGTGTAAAATTATTGTATTCTACGAGACAAACAAATTTAAAAGTTTAAAGTTTCAAAAGTACAGACACTGGTATATTATTATACCTATTTTACATCTTCTTAGAGATTGATATACAAAATGATTGAAAAGCAAATGCCTTTAAGAGACAAGCAAATGCCTTTCTTATCATTTGACATTGATAAATAAGGCCGATAAGAAAAAGTAATAATTTTCAAAAAGGTATAAGCAAATCCGAAAAAATCTTAAGCAGACTTTAGTCTAACTTAAATGCCTAAATGTAATTTTCATTAAAAACTTTTAAGCTAAATAGATTTATTTTATGGCACTAAGTTTTTAGTTTGAAGTCTTTAGGTGGAAAACTTTTTGTTATCTAATTTAAGTTGTATATTTCTAAGCTGTAAACAAGTTTTGCTTTACACTGCACACCTGGGACTTTTAATACTAATCACGGATAAAATAAAAACCATAAAAATAAACCAAAAATATATATATTTTTCTTTGGTTCTCAGAAAATGTATTTTCAAATTAAAATTTCAGGAAATTTATTTTCAAATTTAAATTTTATATAATCCCTTAACGTTTATCTTTTTTTTTTTTTGCTGAAAATAATAAAAAAAATTTAAGTGGAACATTACATTTCTTTTATTTTTAAAACGATACAGGATACAAAACATGCATATCATTAAAATGATTTATTTTTACGCATTTAATCTTGTAAACAGACGTGTTACTTCCTGTCTAACTGTCAGTCAGTTGGTAAGACTGGCAGCCTATCTTCTATCTTACCACATTAATATTTCATAAATAGAATTTTTAAAATGCGTGATTTCAAATTATTTATCTCCATTAGCAAAACACGTAAATATTCATAATGTTTATAAAAATAATATCTAAA
This sequence comes from Paykullia maculata, assembly GCA_003055125.1. Taxonomy (NCBI): domain Eukaryota; kingdom Metazoa; phylum Arthropoda; class Insecta; order Diptera; family Rhinophoridae; genus Paykullia; species Paykullia maculata. The sequence goes on from NDXZ01034937.1 coordinate 4,588, forward strand.
TCAAAAACAATTGTTTGTGGAACGCAACGTGTTATGAAATCTAAATATTATTGATTTTGTAAACAAAAATATTTAAAATATGCGTAGATTCTTAAAATAAGTGTTATTTTGTAATACAAAAATATATATTTTTGAATTATGTAAATATCATTGTTGAAAATATTCACAAGAAAATTAAATAAATAAATTTTATTGTGTATTACATACACATACACATCTACATGTGTTTATAAAAATATGTTTTTAAATATATTTATGTTTACGTTTAAACTTAACATCAATTATTGCTTATTCAGCAGAAATAGACATGTATTCGTATATGTTTTTTGTAATATTATTCGATAATTGAAAATATTGGTGTACTTCCGATTTCTATTTAAACTTTTAAATAATTATTTAGATATATTTTTTTTAAACTTGAATTTATGACGCGAAGGTTACAAGATATAATTTATTGTTAGTAATGAAAAATGATTTAAAAATAAGATGTTAAGATGTGAATATATATATGGAATGTTAATATAATTTACATTGATTAACCCTCGAAAATACACATGGGTCTGGCCAGACCTTTTCAGAGTTTAAACTAAATTTTTATGTGTTTATAATTTAGCTAGAGACTTGAAACATCAGGTACTCTCCAAAATATTGCTGGCTATTACTGTGTAAAACGAAACTGATAAAAATACGAATAAAATCATGGTTATAAGGCCATTTTATTGTACACATCACATTCGTAACACATGAGTCTTGCTGGACCCACATATATTTGAAGTTGAAAAATTCTTAGAAAAACTAAATTTTTTTGGTTCAAATGTTTAAGTCCAGTCTATCAACCATATAAAAAATATACTAAACTTGTTTTAGCTATTCACGACCTTTGTAAAAATATTAGCGTGTTATGCAACAATAAAGTAACGGGTGTTGCAAAAAAAATGCAATTTTTTATTTTTATTTAATTTTTTACTTAATTTTGTTATATTTATAATCATTCAAGCAGTTCATTTAACATATGCTTAAAAGCTAAATAAGATAAAATATAGCTGCTATAATATAAATAGATAAAAAAAAAATTTAGTATTTTCCACATTAACCCATATCGTCCCAGAGAATTTTTTTTTCGAATTACTTTAAAAAGTTTGGTGGTTCGTAGCATGTTTAAAATTGAGTTTGTAACAAAATTAAGAACTTTTAGGTTTACATTAAAGGCTAACCTCTTACAATATCTAATTTTATAAGAAAAAAAAATCAGAGTTTTAATTAAAAAAAAAAGAGAAAAGCATTTGAAAACGCATAAAATTTACTGTTCGATTAATCGAATACTGGGACGATATGGGTTAATGTATTAAAATATATAGTATGTCTGGCCAGACTAATGTGTTACGAAGGTAACAATCAAAACATTTGTATGACGAAGGTTTAAATGGAAAAAATATAACAATTAATAACTTCATATCGATATTTAAGCCTTTTATACACTAATTAGCATTTCAATTTTCATAATGAATTGTTTATGTTTGTATTTAAGAAAATATACCAAAAAATTAATTCTTAAAAGATTACGCATTTAAAGCCATAGGATTAATAATGGTTATGAGTTCCATAGTTTAATTCATACATGGTCATTTCATGGCACAATTGTGCAGAGAAACATCCCACATATGTTTATGCTCTTTCATTTAGTCGTCGATGAGCAAGCGACGATAACGTAAGATTTGCTAATTTGCGACCGTTTCTTTTTCAACTATTCGAACCTGCCACTTTGTATGTGAAAGAGTGTTGCAGTCTATGAGAAACAGACCATAATTTAAAAATTATAAAATTAATATTTTAAAAAAGTTAAAGGTCACTTATTTGTTAATTTAAGCTAAAGTTATCTTTAGTTATCACATACTTTATAGGCATTGGTCATGATAACGGCCCTTAGTGGTAATTAACTTTTATAGCCAGCTTTATTTGAGCTTATCATAAGAGACAACTTAAAATTGTGTATCTCTAAACTAACTATAAATATTGTATATATTAAATTTATTTGTAAAGAAAGTGCCAATAGGCTTGATCTATCCCACTTATTTGCATTATTACTACGTACATTGACAAGAAAGTTAGTCAGAGCTGATATGGTAATGTTAATTTTTATTGTTTCCACAACGTTTATGGTTACGTACTGGAGGTACTGGAGGATCAATCTTAATAAAAAATCTCTAAAAGGTTTTAATTTTATTCAAAAAAGGGAAGCTGATAAACAATTCAATATACAGCTCTCAAACTAATCATAAAACACATTAAATCTGAATTATTTTTATATACATTAAGAGCCCAAATTGCTAAAAAATGTATTTGTTTACATACAAAGTCACTTACATATGCTAAAATATGCTTTAGTTTTATGCTAAGAAAACCAAACAAACATGTTACAACTACGTCCTTAGTAACCAAGTGATGACAATTATGTACGTTTTTCAAAAACCACAGGGAAGAACATTATGAACACATGACGAAGCACAGCAGTTGTAATGATGTCATTATGTTTTTCAAGGAATAAATAAAGAAACTGATACAAACCACATAATGACAACAGTTTTAAAGATTCTACTGCTGCTTAAGTATATCAAAGTATGCTTTTAGAAACCACTAGAAAATCATAATATTTTACGCATATACGAGTAATAACACAAATATTTATTCGTTTATGTATTTGCATGACACATTATTTTGTTTTTGTTTCGTAGGAACTTAAATGCTCTGCCATTTAGATTAAAGATTTGATATAAATAATTTTATTCATTACTAACAAGTATTTTGGGGAATTGTTAAATGGTCGTACTTAATGGAAAGAGATATGATCGAAAAATTATTGCTGGCAATAAGAAAACTAACTTTTAAAGCCGTAAATCAAAAATTATACCAAACAGATTGCTCTGAATTCAGTTGGGTAAAATAAAAAAAATAAAAATTATTTTATTAAGAAAATAGTTAAAAATAAATTTGTAAAGAGAAGCGAAATCTTGTAGCTTATTAAATGTGTTACAGCTTGTTAATATATATTTTTTATAGAATTAGACTCTTCTTCTTGTACATTTCTTTCTTTTTCTCTTTCAAGGCCAATCACAATGGGCAATTCTGTCTCTAGGTGAAGTGGTGAACTCATTCACTAAATGTCCTAAAACCTAGCCTAACCTAACCTAGAATTAGACTCTATTTGCAGTTGGTTGTATATATAAGAAGCGTGGAACACCTTTAATTGTTGACCTGAGTTTTGAGAAGGTATCTCCGCTAGCAAGAGCCAAAACTTAAACTATAACAAATCGTAGAGAAAAGTCGCTGTAATTTTGCATTAAACACAAAAACAGCATTCAGATAATTTAAAAATCTGTCGAATTTCGTATTCGCTTCCTATAACATTAACCAATATGCCGTCTGTCAAAAATAGGGTCTGTTATTTCCTTTTTATACCCTTCACACATGTGGTAAGGGTATATATAGGTTTGTCATTCCGCCTGTAATTTCAACAATATTTATTTGCGACCCTATAAAGTATATATATTCTGGATCGTTATAGATATGGAAGTCGATTTAGCCATGTCCGTCTGTCCGTGTGTATGTTGAAATCAAGCCTTCGTAGCTCCCATAAAATATCCAGGGTTGTATGTTGTATTAAACTTTTGGAAATACTTTCGAAAAAATCGGTATTGAATAACCGGCTGGGATATAAGCAAAAAAAAGACAACTGCCTCTTTTTTTTTCCCACAAACACATATATATTTTTTTTAACAAAAAAATTATTGTTGTGCAGCTTTGAAATAAACTACAAATATATTTGAAAAAAATTATACCATTTGGCCACACATGGTGAAGGGTATATAAGATTTGGCTCAGGCAGATATAGCGCTCTTACTTGTTCAATATTATTTAGTACAGACATCCAAACAAACGACTTTATTTTCTGGACAATGTCAGCCCGAATATATATAAACCAAATACATCTACCAATAGTAGAACTAAACTGACTTATTTATGTCCGATGTTAATATCAAGCATGTCCTTATTATATCATGCACAAAAACTTTTATTTAAGAAAAAAAAAAAACCTCAGCATGAAATAAAATCGTGCTGAGAAAAGCTGAACTAAGATCCAACATAGGAGGGCTAAGAAATTGATTTCCAGCAAGACACAGGATTATAGTTGTACTTTTACCGAAAAGAGAATGTCTGAGTTATATTAATATTTCAAACGTAATGCATTATATATTAATATCGAAATGAGACACAGCAAATGAAAGTAGATTGATCGCACTTAGCAAAAAGACAAAGTCGCCAATACATACTTCTCGTAGAACCGATCAGGTACAAGAGGAAAAAGGCATCTAAATTAAACATAAACTTAGGCAAAAATTAAGGTCATATTGCAAAACTTAAATAGCTGAAGAAATTAAGTATAACTGTAATAAAGTGATTTCACTTTATTAAGGGATATGTGTTGTTTAATAATTTTATTAGGTTTAGTTATAACTGGTCTAAACAACGCAGTTGTCGCCAGTGTTCGTCCTCAGTTTTTTCCTGTCACAGTAGTCCACAAAGGTTTTCCTGCATCTGAGCAATTAGTGTTTTATTTAGTTATAACATAAATTCAAAAAAAAAAGTTTCATACAAGTGCTAAAAGTTTTAGTGCTCGCCAAATAAAACAAGTACAAAAAATATAGTTTTTCTTAAAATTCTCTCTAAATATAGAGTTAATTAATAATATTTAATTTTTAAACTAATTACAGTGTTTATGTTGAGTTCAAGTTCTTTTCTTTAGAAAATCAAAAAAATTATTAATAAATTAAAAAAAAAACTTTCATATAATTCCATTTTTCTTTGGGTTTTTTAATTTATTTTCAATACCAAATTGGATACAGAAAATATAAGCAGATCTAGTGAACTTTATTTGTATTCGGCAAGATAATCTGGCTGTGAGAATACTTTCCACAGAAACACTGATTGACTAATGGCCAGTTTTTGACTTCGTATTTAAATACGCATTTAGCTAATTGGCGTTTAAATTTAAGTAACACTTAAATGCAATTTCATTTTTTCAGTGCTAATTTATTGCTCTTATTTAAATGTCACAAAATTATGACTAATTTTACAAAAACCAGCTGATGAACAGGAAAACTTATAATTGGTTTAACACCAATTATTAACTTAAAAATTACTTTTATTGACTTTTATTACACGGGTGTAAGTTGTATTGATGTATCCCTCCATATGTTTATATGTTAATAAAGTTAAATACTTTATTCACATTGTTGTGAATGGCCACAAAAATTGTTTGTTTACTAAAATTTGCGCAAGAAAAACAACTGTCAAAATCATATGGTAATTTTTCAAACTTAAATAGGCTTTAAATGGAGAATATTGGCCACTTAAGTTGTATTTAAGTGTGTACTGAAAAAATGAATTCTGCATTTAAATAGAATATATGTGTGTGCTTTTTTTTGAATTTCAGTTATATATTTCTTGGTGTTGTTAACAAACTCTTACATACATATACTTTCGGTTACCAAAGGAGTTAGTAGAGCATTGCCAATTATCTCTAGAGTTTGGCAAATATTATATGGGCAACTTTAAGAAGTTTTTAATTTAATTTTTAGTATAATTCCTTATAGAAAAATTTAAAGTTTAAGGAAACATCGTTTATATAAATTTTTTTTAATTTAAAAAAGCTTTTCAATGAATTTTAGTTATTTTAATAAAAAAAATTATTTAATTATGAAATTCCAAAAAACTTTCTTTAAAAATATTGTCGAAAAGTGACAAAATTCTAAAGATTATGTAAAATTCCCTGTATAATTTCAAATGCAAAAACATATACCAAAGAATTCAAATGTTTAGTTATATTTCTTAGAAATATACATATAACGTTTTTGCTTCTTTTATATGTTGTTTGAAACTCCCACGTTACCAAAAGAAAAAAAAAACAATTAATCTTCTGTGTTTAATTTGTATTTGTCTTTATACTTATATCGCACACCCAGTTCAAAAGTGACACAACTCAAAATTTTTAATTTTTCAGAAATCGAAATAAACTGTTTTTGACGTAAATAAAAATAGTTAAAAACAAAAACTTTGGACCATTGAACTCGAATTAAAACTATTTAGCACTTGGCGTAGGGATCTATAGCCATTATATTTTCTGAGACAACTAAAAATAAGTCACTTTTATGAATTGCAACGTTGTACTAATTGAAACATAAAGAAAGACATAACTAGTTCTTAGCAATAGTTAACAACATAATAATACACTGATATTTTTCTTATAGATTTATTAAAGCATATAAGCTCGAAAAGTGAAAATTTTGAGTTGTGTCACTTTTGAACTGGGTGTGCGATATGTATTTCAGTTCTAACTTTGTTATGGTTTTCCTTATTGTGATTATTCTCGATTTAATTTTTTAATAAAATTAAAAGCTATAAACGAATTTCATAAAATTTAACAACTTTATACGCTTTTATATTACAGCAGCATTACATTAGTAACAACCACGTGGAACGAGTATCACACCAAACACAATGAAAATGCTTTCAAGACGAAATGAAAACAATAAATCTGTCAAAAGCTAAAGTAGAAATGGAATATATGTAAGATGCGAGTAAAAAGTATCAAATGAACATTAAGCTGCAGCAGCAAAAAAAAAGTTTGTTACATCCGCAGACTAGAGATTCATCAAGAAGCTTCCTTCCTGTTCTAATAGACAACAAATTACACAAACCACTTTTGCTTATTCACTTCACATTCACACTCATGAAATGAGGTTAGTAAAAAATTTGTGATATAATGTTAAACAAAAGACAATTACTTTGTTTGAGCTTAAAATGAAAGTTCATCTCAAAGTTAACTGCAGATGCCTTAGCAACTATAATAATAATGGGAATGTTATTCTTATGAGATTTTTGTAGATTTTTTTTTTATGACAGACATTACCGAAAATTAAAGGAAAGAAGGGAGAAGGCAAAACTTGTATCTTTTTGGATTATTAAGGGAAATGTTTTGTTTGCCATTTAACTTTATACAAATGTGTGTATGTACGTACCTTAAGAAAGGATTTAATATAGACTTGCAAACTTTGGAATCATATACTTACATATAATCTTTTAAGACCGCCAACATAATAAACTCCAAATTTAACTGCATAAAGTAAATAAGATTATTACCCAGCAAAAACTTGCATTGCTTTGTAATGATCTAAAATTTTAACCGATTACTTTAACACGGCGATGTCATTGAAGGCATCGCTCCTTTACAAATAGGGACTTAAATATGTCATTACCACCCCCGATTACAAGTAGAAATTTTGTGAATTCGTTACTTTAATGTCATTAAGTAACTACTTACTATCAAAAAATAAAGCAGCCCTTTGAAAAAAAGCGACCCTTTGATTCAATACTTTTAAAATGTTATATAACTATTTGCTTTTGATAAGCTAAATATCAGTTACAGAACTTATTATCGATAATGTATTACATTCGGCTTCCTGAGAAAGAAACTGAAGTTTTTTACTTCTGTACGTTACGTTTTACAAAAATACTTAGAAAAAACCTTTAGAGTCGGTTTAAAAGCCAGCATAAAAAACATAAATATCCATTGAAAATTTAATTACTTATACTTAAAGTATGTTAACCCAAATGAGAATCATAATAACTAATTTAAGTGGCTGCTAACCATTTTTTCAGCCAAAGTATATTTAGCATTTATTGCTTTTTAGATATCTGACAAATAAATTATTACGTTTGACAATATAATATTGTTACTAGAAAACTACTTCTTAGCAATGCAGACGGTATGTAGTATTCATTGAAAACTATATTATTGAGTATGAGCAAGCCATTCCCAATTTTTTGCTGGGTATTTAAATATTGTTCACCTTGAGACTTTTTTTATTCTATAGACAATTTTAAGTCTCTTTATAAAAAGTTTTGCGCATTGAAGGCAGTAGAAAAAATTAAACAAATTTTGAATAATCGTATGTAGTTAGATTTATTTATTTAAAAAATAAATTTATTCGTAAGTTTTGACAAATACAGCAAACAAAGCCGTGCAAAGTTACAATAAAACCTTAAGCCAAAAGGGGGGAAAAAATATTATTTACAAAAGAGAAAGATAAAGTAAGAAAACATAATTTAAGCTATTTATAAAGCCAAATCCGCATGTATAAAAAACATATTTGTAACTATGGTTACATAATCACATAAGAAATCAAGCCTATTGTCATATCATAGAAAACCTTTCTTTCATTGTAATAAACAAACTCCGATTGTAGTTATTTTAACATTAAAGCCAGTATCATTATAAATACGAGCATAACTGCAAGAATCAATTTTATGTTTCGCACAAGAATTATATTAATCTTAAATAAGGGTTACCTTTTTTTGTAAAAGCAATATATTTGCGATAAGTCTTAAATTGGTAAGTAATAACTACAAAACCTACAATTTATTAATATAAACTTATACAAAGTTAAACCTGTCGTTTTAGACTTCTAACCAAAAAAGTATGATCGTAATAAAGTAAAATATTAAATATTTTCTTTGCTTTTATTACATACTAGCTTAAGCCCGGTCTGCTTCGCTACCCCAATCGTAATGAATTTGTTTACCAAAGGGTTTCCATAAACATTAAAAGTACCGTTTACTGTTTTTAGGTCGAAAGTCATTTTCTAAACTCATAAACTCAAAATATGTACAAAAGAACCCGAAAAGTTGAAAAAGTACTTTTCGGTTTTTTTTTCATCCTTATTTCTGTGTCAAATTTTTTTTTTTCAAAATGAAGTCTGTATAGAAGTAGGTTCACTTTTATTACTACTTACATGAATTCTATCAAAAATAAAAAAAAAGATTTTAAAAAAGAAGATTTTAAAAAAGGTACCAAAAAAGTACAATTTTTATCCCTAAAAAATTGAATTTCCAAAAAGTAACAAAAAGGTGTTCATATTTTTTGCAGGAGTAATGATCACAGTCAAAATTATATTTTTAAATTTATTGGTTTGGAAGTTACAAGGGGCCCCAAAAAAGTACCAAAATTAAATTTTAACCATTTTTTACCCCCTTAGCTTCCGAATTTGAAAAAAGTACCAGACACCTGTCCGCTTATTTATTTGAGTAGAATACAATGCTTTAGAAGATATACGATTTTTCCCCTTTTGCCCCTTTTCCAAAAATCCCTTCTTAGTGGGTCCGCACATCGGGTGGTGAGCCTACAGCTCCAATTTCATGTCTATAGCTTAATGAGTTTGGCCTATACCATAATAAATCAGTTAGTTAGTCAATCACTAACATTACTCTTTTACGTATATAGTTGAAAAGTGGGCGTGGCATCCAAAATTTTCCAAACAACTTTAGCCCATTGTTTTTTGGGATTTCAAAAAAATCGACCAAAATCTAAACATACAAACATACATATATAGACAAACGTAATTTATTACAGATTATTTTTAAATTGATTGAGGAATAAAATTTATTAACCATTATAAATAATTCACAAATTGTATCTTTGTATTTCTTTAGATTATATCAGAGATTTAAGCAAATTAAAACATTGAATTTTATTCCCTTGTCAGTTTTTGTCAGAAATATTTTAACAAATCCAACATTATTTAAAACCATTTAAAAAAAAAACTAATTTTTATTTTAGAATTTAAAGAATATAAATTTTTCTGCGCACCAAAAAAAAAAATAAACGTCATATATGTATCTTCCTTGGGATTAAGATCTAAGAGAAGTATACATATTGCAGTTCAATTTAATGATTTAAGTCAAACATTGAATCAAAATAAGTTATCGTAATACAGTTTGAACTTAGAACAAAAATACCTAACTTTTTACTGTGTAACTATTAAACCTTCCATTAAACAATTATTTTCTTTCTTTATATATTAAGTATTTAGTATATACTATTAAGAGGAGAAAAGGATATAATGGAGCTATTCTTAAATGAAAAACTTCAACTAAGAAAACTTTTTAATAAAATCTTTAATACAACATAAAAAGGTTTTTTTATGTTGTTATCAAAAACTTTTGATTAGATATCATAGAAGTAAATATAGGCTGCTGTATTATTCAATATGAACAGTTTTTTTTAATTATATTTTTTTACTAGGGAAAATAGTAAAACCGTTAATTTTGTGTTCTTAAATTAGCTAAAATCTGCCTCAGTTGTGTTCGTAATTGCCTAAACATTTTTATTTTATTTTTAAGTGTAATTAAAACTATTTCTTTTTATATCGTTTCTTTACAACTTTTTTGCTTTTCCTATTGAATATGAAAAAAAACATTCCCAGATAATTTTCTTCTTCCTTAAATCATAAATATGCTTTTAGTTTTGCAATTTGCTTTACCTCCAACTCTTATGTACCGACAAAACTATTAACAGTACAGAAGTTATGTAGTTGTGATTGCAAAATATAATAGCACTACTATTAGTAAAGATACCTACATATGTTTGTATGTATGAGCTGTAAGTTGTAAGTGTGTGAATTATTTATGGGTATGACTAATATGACTATGACTATAACACAACCTAGTATTTTACACAGATTCAAGAGATATGGGTTATTCCATATCTCTTTGGTTGTTTTAGGCCCTCATACAATTTCACACAATTTCTCATCGTTTACAGACGTATGAAAAAACTCCGCAATGAGGCGTAGGAGGATGTGACTTGACAGGAAGATTCACAATCCTACAGCTATGCCAAAGGATATGTGCAAATGAACAAAGGAGGTTTGAACTTTACTTGGATATTTTAAAAGAGCACTTAATATATGCTGCTTAAAGGGGACGTTGATGGTCTACTTAAGGTTAACCTCTTTTCAAATTTAAAAGAAACGAAAGCAATTTATAAAGTTTCTTTAAACTTTTATTTTTTTGTTTAATAATTCCATTATTTTCGTAGATACCGAAATAAGATTGAAAATTGTTTTTTCGTTTAAATACAAATATTTATGCTATCGAACTAAGCAACAAATTCCGCGATGAATTTGTGAAAAGCCGGAGAAAAAAAGGTCGCTTTTGTAGTGGGTACATGTGTGTGTATGTAAATTGTGTACGTCATGCCGCCATTATAAAATATTAAATCAAAAAAGGTTTTTTTGTTCACACTATCGAAGGACAATGGAATAAAACTTTTTTATGAGTTTTATAATTTTAATTTTTACGCAGGTAAACCACGTCTCACCAGCAAAAGCTATATGTAGTAAACGTCTATGTCTATTTGTGTGGCCACAAAACATGATATGGTTACTGAAATCATTTTCATGATTGTCACAAACATATTATGGTCGTATTCATATTTTAAGGCAATACCAATATAATACATACGGTTTCAAGTATCAATTATGTGTTTGTCTTAACTATTAACTTGATTACGACAAATCATTAATATGTTGCCCTTAGATTATAGTCATCATATATTCTAAGAGCATCATAAGTATTATTACCCGCAACTAAGTAAATGTTTAGCACCAAAATATAAATAATTACTATTATGGTTCAGTCACATATTTTCTCCGCGCGTACATAAGTAGTTTTCTTTATAAATTTATAATGGAGTTGCCCATATTTTTATGTAAGTACATATAAGTACACAAAAAATACTGACAATTTTGTTTAACGTCAAATGCTTTTACAGAAATTATTTTGCAGCAAAGTTTCTTATCTTCTTGTGAATATACAGCATTAGGGTAAAGCATAAAGGTGATTCATGGTGAACATTTTTTTAATTAAAACGTTCTCAGAAATATATAAAAATTTTGTAAAAATTATTTATTCTAAACTTTATTCTAAACTAATATTCGAAATCTTTATATGACATTAGAAAAAATTCTATTTTTAGCATGAATTATTTGAAAATTTGTTTTCCATATGAGAATTTTATAAATTTAAAGAGTGAAACACTAATAAACTAAATAAGCTGAATGCTCAGCTACTTTTCATGAGCAGCAATAAATATGTTCTAATGTACTCCTAAATGTTTATGACTTTTATAGTAACTGCTGGAATAACAATTCTGTGGAAAAGATAATAACACAACTTCATTTCCGTTACAGATACTTACCTACATACATGTTATATAAACATTTATATGAACATTAATATAAGGACAGGGCAAAAGCATAACCGTCAAATATTTTGATGGACTTTGAGTAATGCATTATTACATTTAATTAAAAAGCCATCCAAAAAATGTGGGCTAAGTCAGAGATCAAACTGGCCATGGAAGCTGAAATGTCATGTACATGTGTTTTAATAAATTGCAACAAAAAAAAAAAATTATTTGTAAAAATTTTGCAAGAAACACTTTCCTTACTTAAGTAAAGGTTTAATAAATTTCAACTTAAACTTAAACTTAAGTTCTATTTAACCTGTGGCTGGTGACCTAAATAAAAATATAAACTTGTATATGAGAGAATGTCGATAAAACATTTTTAAATGTTCAGCAAACACAATTTTTTTTTAATTTTTGCTGTGCAGCTATTTTATTGCGAGCACAGACAAGTAAAAGTGCAATATTTAGGAGTATATAGTCTCTAATATCCCTTAGCAGTTACAAAGTATTTTTTAAATATACTTATAAGTTATAATAAAACATTAACCAAAATGGTTTAAATTGCTTTCTGATTTTTTGATATAGAATTTATTTAAAGAATTTCTACAAAGTGAGAAATGTGATTTATTAAAGGCTACGGGAAATGTATTTAAGTATTACTAAAAAAAATTATTATAAAGATTGCCGAGAACTTTAAATGAAATTAGGTTTTTTGTTCAAAATTTCGTTCCCGCATAAATTTTAAGCAAGCAAGCAAGCAAAAAACTTAATCATAAAAAAACAAAATCTTGATAGCCATTTTGTGGCCCACTGTAACTGTTTTAAAACTGGAACGTTTGCTTCTGAGCATACTATTCTTGAAACGTGGTCCCTCCTTTTAGATTTTTCAAATTTAATTTAAAAATTTTATATCAACTATTTTTCCCCCCATCAGCAATAAATACTATTTATGAAATATAGTATATCTAACCGCACAAACGCAAGTATTCTGTTTAAGCGGGAGATTGTCAATAATAACATAACAGCAGAAGTCTGATTTTTGTTGTTACTTAAAAGAAAAATATTTTTTGGTAAAACTTGCTCATTGTGGGATTTGCTCATGTTTTTGTACATAACTTTGCCTACTAAACATTCCGTTTACTTTTTATGCCAAATAAAGAAGAGTTCTTATTCAATATCATGTTTTTTAAAAGATTTTTCTTCCTTTTAAAAGCCGTTCTCAATGATTTTTGTTCCAAAGTTCCAACTTAAAACATTGTGCCACGAAAAATTAAAAAAAAAATAATTTTTTCCATAACCTAAGCAAATCCTAAGTCAACATGCTAAGCGTTGTTAATATGTCAAAAAAGGCAATGATTTGCAATTGGAAACCCCAATTTTGTCAGCGCATTAGGAAGTAAAGTCAGTTTCGAAGAACTTTTGTTAGACGCAATTTAGAAGGTAGAAATTGAAAGGTGGACTGACGAAGTTTGTTACCTACCAAGGGGTTGAAGAGGATGTGCGTAATATACAGGCTTAGGCAAGACAAAAAGAGAATTGGAAAAATGTCTGCCTTTTAATTTGTGCTTTGTAAATTGAGACTTATTATTGAAAAGTTATACCATTTACCTTAACTATTTTGACGTCAAATCAAGCGATTCTCTCACTATTTCATTTCTACTTGGCAAGACTAAATTAGACGCCAGTAAACGCAAGTGTTTTTAAATTATGTTTTATACATTTTTTTCTATTTGTTTGATTTATTAAATATACATTTATAGGCTGCGTGGGAATATAAGGAATAGCTTTAGTAGACTTAATTTGTTTCGACTTAATAGTTTGGCATTGAGAATGTTTCACACAGATAGTTAGACACAGCTGTATTGAGTCTGCAAGCCACAGGAGCCAGTTACATACATATGTATATAATTTTTTGAATCTCGGTTAAATAAGTTTTACACAAGGAATGACAAACTAATATTAACCCTTTGTCATCACTAACAGTAGAGAAGGATATAACAGACTATAAAATCTTAATGTTTGTTACAATATAACAAATGTTCTCATATATAAATTTATTACATTCGCTAACAATAATATATAAAAACTTTATAACTTCATTATAAATACGTACAAGATATTCTACTCTGGTGATTGCAAAAAGTGTTTAATATAATAAAAAAGAAACTTTGGACAAAATGATTGATATGTGCGGGACTATGAGCATTTTCCAATTAAAACAGCGTGATTTCATACTACAAGAATTGACACTTACATATTGCTGTGGCATAAATATTTCACTATTATTTCAAAAGCAATTTTTCCGTTCGTTTTCTTTACAATAATGAAGAAGAAGGAAAAGTAGTAGAGGTTAATGTGCGAAATAAAACCTTTTAGTTTTTAATTAAAAAAGTTATATAAAAAAAAGAAATACAAAAGTTAGAATATATGATGCGTGTAAAGAGCAACAAAAAAGGAAAAAGCAATAATACAGTGTTTAAGTTATAGTTTTATGCCAAGACATTAAAAGCTCATAAATTTTCGTATAAAAGCACCGATACATTCTCATATTCAGCCATTATTTAGGTTGGTTTTGCCATTTTTATGCCTAAAAGGATATTCACACTAAGGTTTATATTTCATTTTCTGCATTTAAAAAAAACTTGAAGGTTTAAATCACATGTTGGCCAAAGGAATTTTAAATTTCAAAAGTAATAGTATGTGCCATTTATTTTACGACCTTCGGCAATATTCAACAATTGTCAGAAAAAAAAATCATTATAAAAATAAAAATAAACTTAAACTTAAAAGAAAAATTATTCAAACATAAATTCGACATTAAAATTATATAAAAGGCAATAACTTTTTTTACTTAATTGCAAAAAATAATATAAAACTCAAGTTTTGTTACAATTTATTTTTTATTGTTAATATTTAAAAAAGATTGTTTCTTTACTTTATAACACCACTAGCAGTGGTGCCAGAGAGTATTTTTATACAAACTGAAAAGTATGTCATAACGTGTAAAAGATTTGGAAATTTGTCTGTGAAAAACAGTCTCATTGCCAGACTATTAAGTCGAAACAAATTAAGTCTATTAAACTTACTTCTTTAATTGTATATTTGATGAATCGACCAAGCAGAAAAAAAATGCTTAAAACAAAATTTATAAGAACCTTAATAAGAAGATTGAGCCTTAAGACAGATTTTTGTAAATGTTAATTTTAATAGACTTAACCCAAACAGAAACAGATCTAATAAGATCCCAACTAAGTTAAAGTTGTTTAGACAATAATTTTTTTAATGAAATTCATATTTGGCACCTAATCTAGCTATGAAATACACCCTAAGAGAAAAAATATGATTGAATATGGTCACGGTTATATAAACGCATACTACTATAATTATCTATGATCACTGCAATCGCTTTATGATTATCACATACATATTATTGTTGTAGTTAATTTTGAGCGAGTAAGTAAACCAAAGCTATAATTATAGCAATCAGTTATATGTTAATGTTAATAATTTACTTAATTGTGGGTAATTATAAATATATTGCTCTTAGAATATATTATAACCATAATCTTAGAGCAACACATTTATTACCTGTACTCAAGTTTATAGTTACGACAAGCATATACTGAATCTTACAACCATATATGTGATCTTGGTATTGGCGGTAAATATGAATACAACCAAAATATGTTTGTGACAATCATGAATATGATTTCAGTGGCAATTCATAGCATTTTTTAACTATTCTGTGATCATGTTCCGTGACCGTACTTAACCATGTTTTTTCTTTGTGCGTAATCTATATACTTACATATATAAAAGAGTATCGTTATTGACTGACTGATTGATTCATTATCGCCCAAATTAAACGGATAGAGCTAATAACTTGAAATAGACTGTGGATTCCTCTTCCGTTGTATAGATCCACTAAGAAGGGGTTTTTGGAAATTTTATCATTTAGGGGGTAAAAAGGGAAAAATCGGTAGCATTATGTTCTACTAAAAAAATAAGCGCACAGGTGTCTGGTATTTTTTTCAAATTCGAGGGCCTAGGCGGTAAAAATTATATTTTGGTACTTTTTTGGGGCCCAAAATAATTAAGCTATTAATGTGGATTTTTCTTGAGCTGGTTAACTGGGTTTAAAATGAATGTTAAAATTTTTTTCACTAAATGCTGCCTAATTGTAATGCGCACACAATCAAAGATAAAATTTTGCATATTTTAGCTTTAACAAGAAGAATATTAATAAACAGCATATATAACTAATGATTTTATTGTTTTCCTTACAATTTTTCAAATTACATTAATTGCACTTTAGAAACCCTTTTGTAGTCGCCAAAATTACGGGTAAATACTTTACGATAAAAAAAAATTTAATACAAGTAAATAAACACGTGTTGAATGGCTACATGGCACTAGTTTTTAGGCTCTTTTTCGTATATAAGTACATATGTATTTGTAAAATACACAATCTTAGTTCAAGGGCATATTTGCATTAGGTTTATGCAGACTTTTTTCATTAATATTTTTACAAATAGTTACCTACGGTTAAGTATATACAAATTTATGTATATGTAGGTATATGTGGCATATGAAAATATTGTTTATATTTAACGTAACTTATAAGTTTATGTATACATGTTTGATAAATATTTGCTGACGTCTGTTTACGCAAAATGCAAAATACACAAAATGCATTTTAAAACAAATGAAAATGGCCTTCGTTATATTATTTTTTTATTTTAATTTGACATTTATCAACAAAAACTTAAAATAAGTCTCATGTGCAACAGTGGTTCCAATGGTTGTAGCGACCAAACTAAGGTTAGAAGGGGGAACAAATTTGATATCAGCATTTTTGGGTTACAAGATAAAAAAAAGTCAACCATGTTCCCGTGCAAGGTCCTATAGACCGAATAACTTTAACGTTTGCTGTTGCAAAAAAAAAATAAAATGCTCATTAAATAGGTCAAAGGTTCTTAAAAAGCTTTTCTTCAGTCATAAATGTTAAAACTGCATTCAAAAAAATTCCCTTTGTATGTTATCAAAGTATATGTATAAACCCTTACTCTCGTAGTTATTATTATAAAACACAACTCAAGTGTGATAAAAAAAAAAATCAGATGCAGCAACAGCTATTTGCAATACATTTGCAATTCAAAGTCGTATGCCTACAATTGTTTCCACCAAAAAAAAAAAAATAAAAAAAATCGTTGCATATTATTTACATAAATATAAAGTTATTTATACCAGAGTAGTACTTTCTTCCCTCATGCAAATATTTTAATATTTTGTGCACATTTTCGATTGTAAATTTTGAATATCATTTTAAGTTATAATGTTGCTGTTGTTGCTATTTTATTCTATTGTTGCAAATCTCCTATTATTTCCCATGGAAACACGTAATATTGAAATTGTGCGCCATAAAATGCAATATTGGTTGCTTTTCTTGGAATAAATAACAAATATTTGCATAAAATAAGTATGTATGTAATTTTCGACATGGCACATGAGCACGTTTATACACGTGAAAGGGATTTTTGATGAACGTGATCTACAAACAAAAGCTAAAGAAAATAAAATGCAATAAAGTTATGTTTAAGAGATATAAAACTTGATAAAAAAAAGGATAACGCATTTCAAAGGATAACGTTTTTAAAAAATAAGTTTAAAATTAATAGAAAATTGTTCCAATAGAATAATTCACTTTCAAATGAAGAATTAAAAAAAAATGTTTTCTTCTTCCTACTGTTGTAATAAATACAAAATTTATGTGTTTGTTTGAGTCTTTAAGTCTTTGTTTAATGTGTTTCAAAAGAAGGTTTATATATGTTCATTTGCCTGCGTGAACGCAAGAAAGCTGAGGGGTAGCTAGGTGTGTCAATCGGTAAGGTTGCTTATGGCAATTAAATTGCTTTAGAGCGTTTCATATAACCGCACTGCGCATTGGTTTTGCGAGAGTTTTACAAAAGTGTCAGTCTATAACTGTAGCGCGTAGAAAATTTCTCAATATTATGTGCCAAGCATACATCTCATTCGAACAAGGATCAAAAAGCTTGAAGCACCGGCACAGCATTAGAAAAACGAAAATCAAGGCAACCAAGATTATCAAGAACGAAAAAAAAACGTGGAAAGTGTTAATTTGTCTGCTTGTAAAAATGAAAGTGCTTCAATGTTTCCAGGTTCTCTATATTTTTTATGATCTTAGTCGCTTTGATTTTTGTTTTTCCAATGTTGTGCCAGTATCTTCGAATAAGATCCATTCTCCAAAAAAAAAATTCACTTTTAGCATATAAGAGAAGAGAAAAAATCCTTTCATTATTTGAATAAATTCATCTTAAACACCCTTTTTTCTGTTTCAATTAAAAAATTTGTTTGTTTCAATTAAACAATTTGTTTGTTTTTTGTTCTTCTTATATCTATTGTATGAAGTTTTTTTTTATTTGCAGAAAATTTTTTAAAACTTACCCTTCCTCAGTTGCACCGATTTTCCTTATCACTTGTGCCACTGCGATCATTGCTTGTGCTCGTCTCCATTACACTAACGCCCGTTGTATTGTCCGAACTGATAAAGGGTGTCTCTGTAAGACGCATTTCAATTGTTTGCTCATCACAGGAATCAGCATCTTCATCACGTTGCTGATGACGGCGATTGTGGTAATGATGATGTCTTATATCGTTATCGTTTAGTAAAACTTCTACTTGTTTGCTGCATTGAATTAACGAAACATTTATGCCTCGTTCTAAACAGGGCGACAAGGCAGTACTGCCATTTCCATAGGTGGGTTCACGTGGTATAATTGGCATTTTTTCTTTGGTAATACAGGTGTCTTGGGTTATGGCATTATCATCATCTGCTTCATCATTGTCTAAACTACTGCCACGAGTGCCATTACCACCTGCTCCACCATTACCATGATGCAAACGCGGGCCGCAAGTATTACGATCCGAACGATTAAAGCCTCTGGTAATGTTAATTATATTATTGTTGGAGGGGTTAAAGCAGGGCAGCACATGTTTAAACTCTTTGCGAAAGTTTTCATTTAGCCAAGCATAGAGAAAGGGATTGTAGCAGGTGGATGACATGGCTATAGAGTGAGCCACAAAAAATAGTAACGTGTAATAGGGCCACTCGTTTGACTTTACATAGAAATCATCGAATATGTTCACCAGATTAATGGGGAGCCAGGAAAGAGCAAATACACCCACCATGCAGATTAACATGCGATTTGTGCGTTTCTTGCGATCTCTATCAACCTCTTCTTTGCGTGAAGACTTCGAACCTGGCTTGGCCTTGGCGCGGGCATTTAGCTTAACGGAAATCCATATATAACAAATCGATATTATAATAAAGGGTAAAACAAATTGCAGTATTGTGGTGACAGAACCAAATACTTTGCGATAACGTTCTGAGGGCCAGTTCTCTTCACAGTAACTGGGCTCCGGCGTAAGAGGTTCTACAGAAATCATACTGTAATTTGAATTGACAACCTGCAGATGAGCAGCATCATAATTATACTGTGATGGATAGGCAATGTTGGCAGGTGAAGAGAAATTAAAATGTGTTGTTATATTTTCGGCTTCAAAGGTCATATTGCCATGTAAAATGTCATCGGAAAATACTTTAACATACATGCCATACGGCAGTGTGGCCAGCAGCGATATTACCCATATGCTAACGATTATGGCTATGCAGGTGGACAACTTCATGCGCGGCTGAAAGGGATATATTATGACGAAATAGCGATCTATGGCTATTGAAGTTAAGGTAAGTGTTGATATGTAGATGCTGCATCCCTGAGCAAAGGGCACCAAATGACACAAAGTGCGACCAAATGCCCATCTTCCCATAAAGGTGTAGAGAGGAGTAAACGGCACTGCCAGTACACACAATAAAATATCAGATAAAGCCAAATTGGTAATGAAAATATTTGTCACCGTTTGCATGGCCCTATTGCGCAGCACCACATAACAGACCAAGACATTGCCAAAAACTCCCAACACAAAGACTGTTGTGTATAGAATACAAAAGAAAAATTGTATAAAATTATTATCAATTACATCATCTCGCTCAGTTTCAGGCATTGGAATATTCGTTGGGAAAGTCATGGCATTAAGGTCGGCCGTCAAATGAGGATGAGGCGTCAAATGAGGATAAGGCGTCCTGGTTACCAGAAACGGTTCGGTGGTATTTGAACGTTGTGCCAGCAAGGCAGACCAAGTTACTGGCATCAGTTTGGAGGCGGGTGTGGTGTTGACAGTGTTCATTTTTATTAATTTCTTTGTTCTGTTCCTGACGACAGATTGATATAAGACCACAAGTATTGTGGTTAAGTCTTCATTTGACTTGTCTAACTTTGTTAAACTTTCTTTTCAATTTAACTAAGAATCCGCATTAACTTCACCTTTAAGAGTTTCTAATTTTGAAACTTTTTTGTTGCTATGATTTGTACGTATTATTTAAAATGCCATATATGTTTAAAAAAAACCTGCTTACAACTGTCTGTGTTTTTTTGGGTTTTCCCCCCACTGCTATGCTTCAACTTCCTTGTTCAATTTGTGTTGATTTTATTTCCGTTTTTCATTATTTGTTCTATTCTTTTTTTTTCTGGCTTTTATTGTTCTACCAGATTCTTATTTTGTTGTTTTGTTTTGTAGTTGTTGTTGTCTTTTATAAAGCTGCCATATTAGTTGTTGTAATTGTAGTTTGCCCCTAAGTGTTGGTTTTTTTATTCAAATGAATTTGTTCAAAAACTTTCGTTTCTTGCCTCCTCAACATTCTTATGTGAATCCTTACAGTTGTTTGTTGCCTTAAGAAAACCTTTTGTCTCGGTTGTTGCCTTGTTGTTTTCCCCTCTCCTAAATAAGGTTATATGTTAATTGTTTGAAATTTGTTGTTGTTGAAATTCCTATAACTGCACAGCTCTCTATTTTATTCTTTCTTTTTGTTTGTTTGGTCGTGATTTCTTTTCAAGTTTTTTTCATAAAACAAAATAGAGCTGCTTTTGTTTGGTCGAAAATTAATGGAACCTTAAGAACAGCTGCAAAGAAAAAAGAAAAGAACATTTTTATTTCTGTTTTTCGTAAGTTTTACAATTTGTTAAGAATTTGCTAACAAATTAAGCAGAGAATCTTACATCTGTTGTTGGGTGTTAAGCATGATTTTAAAATAAATTGGCCGTTAACTAAACGCTGCAGGAAAAAATGTTATATTTAATTAAAGTTTAGGCATAAGTAATGACAAACGTCTTCTATTCATTAATTATTTTTGTGACCCAAAAATGAGCATCCTACAAACCTAAGTAAATGATTTAACAACAAAAACAAAACAATTTTAAATCGTTTTATAAGTTAACATGAATGTTTTGAAAATAATTATTATTAAGTGTTTTTTTCTTATTTAGAAGAGAACGAAGCATTTAAAATTAAAAAAATTAAGGAAAAAATATTTGTATTATTAAAGAAATTTGCTTTATACGACAGACAGTTTTATGACATTAATGTTTAGACTTGATTTTT
This sequence comes from Paykullia maculata, assembly GCA_003055125.1. Classification (NCBI taxonomy): domain Eukaryota; kingdom Metazoa; phylum Arthropoda; class Insecta; order Diptera; family Rhinophoridae; genus Paykullia; species Paykullia maculata. The sequence continues at coordinate 26,189 of NDXZ01034937.1, forward strand.
TTGCTTGTGGCCTTTGTTGCTGCCACATACAGGGCATAATAAGAAGTTTTTGGAGATTGACTGCCAAATACTTAATTTTTTCTGTTTTATTAACGAAGAGATGAGTCTTGAGGTCAGTTAATATGTAAAATAAATTAAATTGTTTGTTATTTAAATGTTTCCCTCAAAGCAGAAACTAAAAGAACCAAAAGAAACGTAATGTAACGTTCTAACCATCATTATTTGGGAAGTCTTAAGGAACAATAGTTTCACTGACTTGTAAAGCGATCCAAAAGGCAACTTTTTTTTTGAAAGTAGTAAAGTTTTTACAATGACTTGTGGCATATTTATGTTTAAAATTGGGCAGCTATATTTACTGAAATTGCATTTTAACCAAAAAAATACTTTATAATTGAAAAACTATTTCAAAGCAAATTGTTTCCATTAAATCAATTGCCAAAAAAATTGCGCGAACATTATCGTGGGGCTTTAATTATTTTGAGTTAAGTTTTCCACAAATTGGATGACCTGAAGTTTAGCTGCTGAGCACGTTGATGAACAGAAATGTTTTTATATTACAAAGGCCTAAAACACCACGACCCTTAAGATCTTTTGTGCAGCCCTTGGTTTCATCCAAGTAAGTGTAGGCTCCGAATGAACACAATGGTCTTGTTAGGTGAGAGACCGTATATCTCCTTCGGGGCCATAAAACACCCACCAAGAAAATTGACTCTGCATGCCATTAGCGCCGGGCAGTCGCACAGTGCATGTTCCGAAGATTCAGCGCCCATCATACAGAATCTGCACTGTTTGGTCTCAGCGTTTCCTATAGTAAATTGATGGCATCTAAGGCCGCAATGTCCCGTAAATCAACCCGATATTAATCTGAGATCGCTCTTGTCGAGCGATAGTAGCTTTCTGGATTTTTTTCGGGACAGGTCGGCTTCCCAGTGATGAAAATTCTGCCTCAAGCAATGAATCAATACTACTCCTAAGGTAGCTATTCGAGATACCAAAAAAAGGTTGTGGCCCCATAAAGAACTAAACAGAAATATTTTGGTAATCATTAACCCTACGCGACACACTATCAATCGGTTTTTATGTCCACACTATACGACGTAGTACAGGATGCCTTTTATTGTGTAGAGTGAACTTACTATGTTTTAACTTAAAATGTTTTACACTCTCCCTAAATAATTGCTCTGGTCGACAAATACTGGGACAACATAAACTGCACGTTATGCCCAATAGGTTGCCATTGTTCTCAGGATAAAGTCATAAGTCTATTCCATATGAAATGCCAATCTTAACTTAACTCAAACTAATCAAGAACTATCAAAAAGCTTTCACAGAAAATAGTGTTGCCAGTGTAAAGTTTTACGCTTCTGTAATATCATTTAAAGTGCTGTTTTTTTTTTCGTTAAAACTAATATACCCTTTTTTAAATAAAACCCCATTTGTATTTCCATCAGTTTGCATTTTTTCCACTTCATTCAATTTGAAAATATTTTTATCAGACCCTTTAATTTAATTTTCATTGTTTATTGTTTGTTCGCTTACACATGAGCAACTTTCTGAAGCAGCAAAATATTTTTTGTGGGAATTCAAAAATATTTATTGTTGATTGAACATTATTTCTGAGGTGGAAACAAATAAAAAACAAAAATCAAAATAGAATTATGCAAATTTTTTTGCTTTCTTGTTTTGATTCTCCGCTAATAAATATCTCTTATTTACTGGAAACTTTTGCATTTGAAAGCAAAAAATTTTACACAATAGATTGTGTTTTGAAAGAAAAAAAGAAAAACAATTTTAAACAAAATTATTTCTAGAATCATAGAATCGAAAAATATCTTTTATTAGTTGTTATTTAATATTAATGCCTTTTAGTTCTTGAAACAAGAAATTTAATCTAAAATATTATTATTTTTCTTAAGCCTTTTTTTCAAAAATATTCAAAAATTAATGTATAAAGCTTTAGTACAAAATGTGATTTTGTGTTTTGTTTTTGGTATTTTGCTGCTTCATTGTGTGGTGTTTTCAGAAAATTAATTGCAAGTTTGCTAAAACTGACAGGCAAAATAAGAAATATTAAAAAAAAGTATTAAATATAAGAAAGGAAAAACTTTTGTTTTCCGAAATGCATATCTGAGTTGAATTTTGTTTAAAATAATCAATAAAGTATTAAAGTTCTCCAAAAAACCGTTAATTAAAAACTTCGTGCTAAACTACATATAGTGTTTCGTACATGGTTAATCAACTGTTTCAGCTACTGTCCCATACATGTTGACTGCAGTTTTTTGAACCCTGGTTTCGTATCATGAAGTTCTTTGTGCTTAAATTTTAGCAATACGAACTTGATATGACGATCAAAATTTAGATAAAATTGACAGAACATAAGCTACAACCAAGATGAGACCTCGCATTACGTGCTCTGCCAACGCCCCACGCTTTATGTTACGAAAATGCTACACCGGGTCTAAAACACATACATATGCCTTAGTCTCATATACATACAAATCATCCAATAGGTGTAGTATGCAAAACCTCATATTTTATTTCATACTTTTCCTAAAGGTAATGCTTTGTAACAACAAACTAATTTTTTTTTGTTGCAGAATAACAATTGTGTTCTTATTCGCCCCTTCTCTTCTGTTTGTTTTTCATTTACAAAAATTTGCAAAAACAAACCTGCTTAGAACTTATGTGTATATGTAAGTGATGACGACTTTTCAAAATCTCAATTGTTTTCATATGTCTTTATTTTTACTGTAATACAGATAAATAAATACAACAACATGTAAGTTCTCTGATTGCTTTTTACTCCCTCAAGGGTTCCATGCAAAAGAAAAAACCGCATATAATTTGAAAATAAATAAAAATAAATAAATATGTGGACAAAAAAGAAGTATAAAGAAGGAGTTATTAAAGTAGAAACCAAGTAATGGGTTTCTAACTGAGTAATGAATAGAACGGGAGAGTTTGAATATTGTATTTTGTTAAGTAAAATCTTAAATGCCCTTCACCATTTACTTAGCATTACAGAAAGAGAAGTATAAATAAGGGTTTCCCAAAATTAATGAAGTACTTACATTTGCCTTCAGCTGTGGTTACACTTAAAAAAAAAACAAACTGAAACCGAAGGAAACAAAAACTCAGGTTATTTGAAAAAAAACATTAAATGCGAGAATAACTCGTTCTAGTTTACTAATTAATTTTTCAAAAATAATAAAAATTAAAGAAAATATTTTAAAAATCAAGGCAAACTAGATGAATTGCAAAAAGCTCAAAGACTTATCATCCTTAAAAAGGCAGCTTAAATATCAGTATCTAACATGTTAGTAAAAATGTTGAAGAATTTCATAAAACAAAAGGCTCTGTGTCGAAAATTTTAAATTTTAAGGAGATTTCTAGAGTGCGTACCCACATAATATTTGTACTAAAGCCTTACAGCCACCCACAGCAAAGAATAGTAAGTAGATAAAACAGTCAAAACTGATTCAGTTACAATAACCAAAATTATTGCCATTATTGATTAAGAAAGATTTAATTTCAGGAACTGAAAATGTCGATTGGCAAAAAATTAAAATGAAGAAATGAACCTGTTTTTTAAATCCACTTTTTACCACACAAATCTTCGAATATCCATTATATAGTCTAGACGACAGAGTAATAAAAATGATATACATACCTAGGCTGTGGACCCTGCTATGATTCTAACAATTTTTTGTTTCAAAAAGGCATTAGCTATTAAATTTAAAGTTAAACTTCTAAAACTTTGTCATTAACCCATATAATTTGTATGGTAGATGCAACTGCCCATGAGCTAATATGAAGTTATTAAGTGATTCGCTCTTATACTCATGCAAAGAGAGATGAGTTATACGTGGTCAATTTTCTACTGTTTGGATCTATAACAATTTTAAAATAATTCAAAGTAAGAAATTTGTTACTTAATGTTTGAAAAAAAGATCATGGTAACGATCCCTCATTACTAGGTAAAATATGAAATAATGTCTAACTATTACCAAAATTGAAAAAAAGAATTGTTGCTGGACAATAAACGTTGCCAAACTGTCATACAACGTATTAACTTTATATAGAGGATGTTTCAGTACAACTACTTTTATGACTATATTTCTTCTGAAAATATTTTCAAAATGTTAATATTTATTTTTAAGGAAGGTGCCACAGCTAATAAATTAATTTAAAAATATATTGACTATTGGGGTATTCACAAGCAACTTATAATATCATATTGTCTTATGTCGTAAAAATTTGAAATGGTTCCAATTCTTTGTTATTGCTTTTTCTGTTTGGCTAAGGATAGTTTACGACAGCGCAATAAAAATAGCAGTTAAAGTCATATTATTTTAGGACACTTTTAGTATGAAAAGTAACTTAAACCATTTTAAATTTTTAGTACATATGAAATATGAGTGGCTTGTGAATCCTCCATATAGTTTTTATATAAAACTACTATATCTGGAAATTGCATTAAAGCAGTTTTTAAAATTGAATAAAAATTTTCAATGACTCAAAAAATATCGGTGTAAATTTAATTGAATTTATATGCATCATGAACTTAGAGGGCACATTTAAAATTTGTGTATTGGAGAAAACGTCTAAAAGTGGTTTATAACTTTCTTGTTCATATAAGGCACGTTTCGTTTTGCTGGGAAAGATATTATTATTATGCAACTTTTTTTTAAGTTCATGTCAAACGTTTATAATATCGTAAAAAGTCTAAGGCCAAATTAGGGCAGTCGTTACGTATTGAATGAAAATCCAAGTTAGAAGTTTATGCAGCAAAAATGCATTTTTTTATATTAATTATTTTATCTCCAGTCATGGCTGGCATACATACATGTACATATGTATGTAGATGTAGCTTTAATAATCGATTCAAAGTATTTAAAGGGTTGCTTTGACTACGTAAAGAATATTAGGACTTTGTAAATTTAAATAAATTAACAAAACATAATTTCTTTAATCTAAAACTTCAAACATTTAATTAAAAAGATATTTAACTCACTAGATCAATGTTTGATATTAAAATTACATATCTAATTGAAAATAACTCAAGAAACATTTTATTTTAAGTTTCCTAATTGCAAGCAATCAATCACTCAGAAAAATTGTAGACAAGTTTAACGCAAGAGAATAGTTTAAAGACCTTTTGTATTTTCAGTGCAAAAACGATACTCCCACTTACAAAATAAATAAGACAAATTACAAAACTTAAACGTTACATTAAGTAAAGAATGAAAAAAATTCACAATTTAAAACAGTTACACACATATACAAAAGACTTTTTTTGTTAATATAAAGATATTTTTAATGTGATTTATTTAAAGTTTTAATTTCAAATTGTTTAGCTGTAGCTGCATATAGAACCAAGTTTCTTAAACTTTTTGCTCAAACCTTCAATGTTGCACTTCACAATTTCACAGATATTATGAAAAAATCTTTATTAAATTTTTTCTGTCTAAATTTAATAGATAGATGTTTTGTTAACAAAGATTTAAAAACAATATTAAATTTGACTTTTGATGAATATATCAAGATTTCCCAAAAATCAATCCCGATTGGCATCCCTAATTACTATTCAATTTCTTTAATTTGTTTGTTTACTTTTTTCAATGAAAACAAAACTTTAGAATAAAAAATTAAATGCAAATTCTCTTAATAAACCATCACATTAATAACAATAACAAACAAACAAGTAAAAGCGTCATATTCGGCTGTTGCAAATCTTATATACCCTTCACTACGTGTTTTTATATATGTATGTATGTGTGTATAATGTACATATATACATATATATGTACGTATGTATTAACATGTTCGATAGGTATTGAAAGTCTTAGAAAACTTGATTTTTTATGAAAGAAATTTTAGTCAATTTAGTGAATAGCAACAATCTCGGGGAAATTTCTGATTGTTTAATACCAATAACTATTAGTTACTATCTCTCAAGTCTTAACTATCAATCTAACTTATCTTTCTTTTCTCTCTCCCCATTTCTCTCTATACAGGTAACACAAAGGGACCGTATGTATCCAAGTGAGCTGAACTTTTCCATCTTCCACAGCTGCCTATCCACTCTAGCCATACCACTAAAGGGGCCGTACGACATTGGGGCGCTAAGAAAAGTTGATTTCAACAGACTGAAATGCAATACCATAAATAGATACACAAATTACGCTAAAACAATAATAATTTGAAAAAAAATTATTTGTTTATTACAATATTTAATTTTTTTACGTACAAAACCTATTTTAAAACAAATTATGTTACTATATGTGTATTACAATACCTATTTGGTTTAAATTGTTGTGTTTAACATTTCTTTGAAAAAGCCACAATTTCTGTAATAATTTATAAACATTTTTTGTAATATTTTTTTTTTTATAAATTTTATATGTCTTTGATTTTATTTAAACAAAAAAAAAACAAACTTAAACGTCCAATATTTGATAAATAAACAAATAAAAAACATCTACTTACAAACGAATCATGTTAATTATGTTACTTTATGTGTATTACAATGCTTATTTAGTTTTAATTGTTGTATTTAATATTTCTTTAAAATTGTTTATTTATAAAAAAAACACAATTTCTATAACAATTGTTAATCACTTTTTGTAAATACATTTTTTTTTGTATATATTTATATGTATTTAATTTTATTAAAACACAAGAAAACAAACTGTTATACGTTCAATATTTGACAAATAAATAAATAAAAAACACCTACTTACAAACAAATCATGTTAAAAAGCAACAGAGACTTAAACAGTGTTTGTTGCAGAGACTTAATATGTTATGCACAGATAATGTTTAATTGGTTCTGTTAGCGTTTCACTTTTACAGTATGTTAGATCATATTTTATAGCACTGGTTATTGTCTTTGCTATACTTAGTAGATTTCGAAACCATTATAGCAGAATTATATTGTAAATTAGTACAGCTGTTAAAAGTGTTATATTTTAGCAACCTGCTGCTCGTTATGGGCGCCTGGTATTTGATTTTTGTAACAATGTGATTTTTGGCATTTTCAAACAAGCAAAAACGTAGGTGACGCCACAAACAAACAAACATGAGTAAAAATGAACTTGATGTTGCTCATACGTAATAGTTATAGATTTTATAAGGAGTTTTAATTTTTTTTCTTAAATAGTGATTTTTTTGAAACAAAATACTAAAAAAAAAACGATTAAGTGTCAGAAAAATTTAATGTTTGAATTTTACAAAAACAATATTTATTGTTATTTACGAATAGAACTTTTTTATTTTTTTTCTTGTTTCTGTATGTATTTAATTTTATTAAAACACAAGAAAACAAACTGTTTTACGTTCAATATTTGACAAATAAATAAAAAACACCTACCTTCAAACGAATCATGTTAAAAAGCAACAGAGACTTAAACAGTGTTGGTTGCAGAGACTTAATATGTTATGCACAGGTAATGTTTAATTGGTTCTGTTAGCGTTTCACTTTTACAGTATGTTAGATCGTATTTTATAACACTGGTTATTGTGTTTGCTAGACTTAGTAGATTTCGAAACCATTATAGCAAAGTTATATTGTAAATTAGTACAGCTGTTAAAAGTATTATATTTTAGCAACCTGCTGCTCGTTATGGGCGCCTGGTATTTGATTTTTGTAACAATGTGATTTTTGGCATTTTCAAACAAGCAAAAACGTAGGTGACGCCACAAACAAACAAACATGAGTAAAAATGAACTTGATGTTGCTCATACGTAATAGTGATAGATTTTATATGGAGTTTTAATTTTTTTCTTTAAAAGTGATTTTTTTAAGCAAAATACCAACAAAAAAAAAAACGATTAAGTGTCAGAAAAATTTAATGTTTGAATTTTACAAAAACAAAATTGTTAATAACGAATAGAACTTTTTTAATTTTTTCTTATTTCTGTAGTTTTTTTCTTAACACTTGGAGTAAGTCTAGTATACTGAGACATAGTTGTTAACAAATGGTCCTGTATTTGGTTGCGATACATCAATTTACATATTATTATCAGTTTTTTAATTTATTTTAAATCTTAAATGGCAGTATACATATTTAATAAATCCAAATCTGTTCAAAAGCTCTGTTGTTAATTATTTAATCCTTTTTCGTTTTCTGTGGTATTTTTTTTACTGAAAAAGAAGATTTTTTAAAAAAACGTATACTTACTGGCTCTTTAAGTTTCCAATTAAATAAGTAAAAGCTCTTAATAGTTTTTGTTTAATATATATTATTTTAATGTATTTTTTTTCTTTGCCTTTATTAATGTTATATGTAGATTACAGTTTCATTTTTTTGGTATATGCTTAAATACATACAGATTATAATTATTTTAATGTTTTTTTTTTTTATAAATATTTAAGTTTCTAATTGTTTTTTATTTCATATAAGATTTTTTTTCCTTATTTTTTCATTTAAGAATAAAACACTTGTACATACAGATTATTAAAAAGAATGGATATATTAAAGAAAGTCAACTAACATTAGTAGAATGCATTACCAGCTGACAATTGTCTTCACACTTGACAAATTAAATTGACAGCTGTTAGTTAAGTTGCCATTTGTCATTTGTAATAACTTTTTTGGCAACGCAACTAGGTGTTGGTCGCTATCCATATGCGACCCATAAATATTTAAATTTTTCTTTTGTTTTAATAACAACATATTTATATTCAATGACATAATAAAATCATATTTTGCATATGATAAGAACAACAGTTGTGCAAAATAAGAATTTGGGGAAAAAAATTGAACCAAAACATATAAGAATGCTATATTCGGCTGTGCCAAATCTTATTTACCCCTCACTACGTATATTTATGTATGTATGTATGTGTGTAAATATGTATATATACATATGTTTGTATGTATGTATGTCTTTTACATGTCCGAAAGGTATTGAAAGTCTTAGAAAACTTGATTTTTTTATGATGGAAATTTCAGTCCATATAGGTTTTTCGCCCATATCTTTGCGGATTCTGGGCCAGTTAGAAATTTTTTAATTGAAAATTTTTAAAATAATTAAAAAAGTAAATAAATTTATTTTTTTAAATAATAATTTGCAACCCCATAAAGTATATATATTCTGAATCCTTATAGATAAGAACGTCGATTAAGCCATGTTTGTGTGTCCGTCTGTCAGTCTGTTGAAATCAACTTTTCTCAGCTCACCGATGTCGTACGGACACGTTTTTGGTATCAAACGATCAGAAATTTCCCCGAGATTACCAAAATTAACGAGATCGAAGCAAACAATATTTTTTTTACACAAAAATTTTAATATTTCTGGGAAATTTGAAAAAAAATGTACCAATTGGCTCAGAATCATAAAGAAGTCAAGTTTTCTAAGACTTTATATAACTTTCGGACATATTAACACATACGTACATAAGTATACATATACACACATACATAAATACACGTAGTGAAGGGTATATGAGATTCGGCACAGCCGAATATAGCGCTCTTACTTGTTGTTTTTATTTTATTTTTTTATTTCTAACATCACTTTGAATTCTTGCATGTCGATTGTTGCTATTTATATATGTAGTGCTGTACACGAAACCGACATAGGCAGGGATCAAAAGGATGACAATGTTTCGGAAGCTGCAGAGTTTGTACCTTACAATGATGATCAAATGGACTGAGTACAATACGAAGTTTTCCAACAAACATATTTCACAGATTTTCGAACTACGATCGGACATCGTAAAAACGCATTCGAATAAAAGGCTTCATCAGAATACGTTTACTGATTACTTCACCGTCACAAAACCTGTAATATGTGTGTGTAATTAAATAAAAAAAAAACAAATGAAATGATATGAAATGAAATGAAATGAATGTATTCTTCTAATTATTTTTGCTACATAAATATTTGTATATAAAATGTTAAAACTTAAAAAAAAATAATACATACATACAAACATATGTATGTACATATCATACTTAAATACATATTAAAAATATATATTAAATGTATAAATATACTGCATTCGATAGCTCATGTATGGAAATTATAATAAAATAAATGAGATTTTTTTTTTCAAATTGTAATAGAAACATATTTTGGTGAAAAATCAAATTTCTTTTATAAAGAAGCATAATTGTTGGCTGTTATTTTTTTAATTTGTATTATATATCGCCTGACTTAGTAGAAGACAAATGCGAGACAATAATGATCCCTGCCATTACCGGCTACTGCGTAAGAAAATTACATCATTCTATCATATTTTCTTTAAAAACCTTTTCATTCAAAGTTTTTAAAGCATTTTAGAGTTTTAAGGAGGCATTAGGCTTTATTCTTTCCGAGCTATGTTTTAAAGGGCATACATATGTCTTTTGCTTTACCACCGAAGCCGCAGCTGATCGTAACATTATCCCTTTTAGTTATCAACATACCACTGGATATGACTACTTGATCAGAATGGGCCAGAGTAGAGTTTGCAGAACTGCCAACAAAGTAAAAAAAAAATGTTCAAAATTTATAAAAATTTTACCAGATCAATCTTTTTTATGCAAGGAATCATTCATAAAATTAAAATTTGTATTAAAACTTAAATATTTGTATGATATTTTACGTCATTTGAAGTTAATAAAATACTTTTCGAATATTTTTAATTTATTCTGGCTCAAGTTCATTTTTAAATTTCTTCATTATGAAGAAATTAATTTTTTTTTGTGATAATTTAAGAATATATTGAAAAAGTAAGTCCCCCAACACTAGCAGAGTGGAATAAATTTTTGAAACCAGCTATGGTTTCATCATCAACACTCTTTGATCAGTATTTAAGTGTTGGATGTAAATATCATAAATTAAAAAGAAATTTAAGATAAACTTGAGCCAGAATAAATAACAAATTCATTATAACAAAATAAGTTCGACTAAAACAAAAAAAAATATTACAAAATAAAATACTTTTCGATTAATATTGATATAAACGGGAACATTTTGTAAGATGAGTGCGCGTTATCGAATGCTATTATCTGAAATTCCGATATGTAATACTTGATATTGAAAGCGGTAATTTCAAAATCAAAAACTACAATAAATTTTTCTTGATCACGAATGTCGTAATTCGGCCTCTGATTTCAAACCGCCTGAATTGGTGTCATCACTTTTTTTTAAACTTTAAAAATTCTCTGTAACTAGCTCTGTACTTCTTCCGACATCTTTTATTTTATAATTAAGAGAGAAGGTAGGAAACACTTTTTTTTAAATTAATCACCATAATCGTTGTAAGAGATGGGCTTAGGTTATTTAAAAGTAATCATACAAAAATAAATGTTAAAACTCAATCACAATTTTACTTTGTGATTTTACAAAAAATTTTGTGTTTCATAAAAAATTAATGAGCAAAGTGGAACCAAAATAGAAACCAAAATTCAATTAGGCTTTAAGGAAACCATTTTATTTAACCCAAATCAACTTAAATTGAATTTAAAAAAAAATTTTCTTATAAACGTCTTTGGTCTTTGGTAACAAAGATCCCCAAAGAACCTTTGATAATCGCTTATTTAAACAAAGGTTACTTTAAAAAAAGTTGCTTTAAAAATAAAAAAAATATTTATTTTTTTTTTATAGAAATATTTCGAGTCTATACTGAGAAGATAAGAGTTAATAGATTATGCAAACAAACTCCCTTTTATGCGTTATTTTTGCCATATGGGTTACATTACTTAGCAAAAATTAAATAAATTAAAAATAAAACTGAAATTACCTGAACCACGATGTTATTTGGAAAAAATTGTTCTTGATTTATTTAAGCATTAAAGTCTTTTTGATAAGCATTTGTTGCTACTTTTCTTTAGATATTTTTCGCAACTGTTAACTACTAGTAGCTGATATATATTCATGTTATTGAAAATGCTTAAATATCTAATATTTAAAATATGTTTAAGCAATAAGTTTTCTAAATAAAAATTATCCATCTCATCACAGGAATTATATTGATCAGTTATAAAAAGTTTACACAAGCATAATATGTATAATTACGGTGACCATATATTTTTTTTTAATAATATACAGAACAAGGAATAATTAAACTATTGTTTTAATGTTTTCTTGTACAAAAAAACAGTTAAAGATTCATTTAAATACACTGATTTCTTATTAAAACAAAAATATGTTGTACAGAAAATACAAAAAAATTATTTTTTATGTAAATAATTTTTTGTATTTACATATATTCACACATCACATATATTCTGATGAATAAATTTTTATTTTCTGTTAAATATTTTTAAATTCCACACAAATTGAATTATAGTTTAATTTTGTTATTGAAATGGCCATTAAGGACTCCATTTTTATTTGGTTTTTTTTCAGTAGTCCAAATGTTATTTTAAATAGAAAATACCCTTTCGATTGGAATATTTGATCACTTCATTAAAATGTATAAAAGCTAACGCTTTTCTGCAAACTTATTATTCTGATTTCTTTTTTTAATTTTTCCAAAGATGTGTAAATTATATCAAGAGCTAGATCATAAAATTTTTCAGAATCAACATGTTCAGTTAATTTTTAATCATAGTAATAACTGAACTAGGTTCAGCATCTTTCCATGTTGGAAGTACACGCAAAACAACCCATTTTAGTTCTTTAACTTATTAATAGACGGTGTTCTACGGTAGATTTAAAAAGGTGATAGCGTCACTACAACAAATATAACAAAAACAAAAAAGAAATTACATTTGTTGTTGCAAAAATACTTTAACAACGTCAAAATTATTGCTGCCAACTGTTTTGGTAAACAAAATAAAACAACTTTTTTTCTTCTTTCAATTTTTCAAGCTAAAATTTTGGATAACCTTCAGACATATTTTTGTTTAATTTTTGTGTGTAGGATATGCTTTCCCCGTCTGCACAAAATCCGCAAAGATTTGGATGAAAAAACTACATGAGCTTAACTTCCTTTTGGAGATTCTTATAAATACATATCGATGCCTCCATTCTATAACATTCTAAGTGTACTTAGAATGTTTTTAATGTTCTTGAATTTTTGAATCCTACGTTCTCTAATTTAAATACTGTCAAAATTTGGTTAAGATGGGTCGATCCGTTCCAAAGTTATAGGCATAAATATACTTAGA
>NDXZ01034956.1:0-19238 GCA_003055125.1 Paykullia maculata
TCATATTTTTTATTGAACTTATTTATTATAAATTTATTAATGAATATTATTCTGGCTTAAAGTTCTTATATATTTTGTTTTTATAATAAAATAATAACATTCTTAACATATCACACTTTCAAAATATTTCTTATATTAAGCCAGAATAAAATTCATTAATAAACTTATAATAAATTAGTTCAATAAAAAATATGAAAATATGACAATGACAGTTGTTTTTGTTAGCTTAAGAACAAAAAATTTTTGTTGCTAATTTAATTGACAAACAATTTAATTTTACAGTCAATTCATTTACCATTTGTCTGAGTCTCGGCTATGACTCAGCTCCTACAGGTTTTCGTGTATTTTAGGAATTTTATTTAAAGAAGATGTCACTTAACTCTTACTATAAAATAAAGTTTCAAATCTATTCCATACTTACACGCTGCAATTGTTGCATGCAAATGTTTGTTTGTTAACAGGAGTGTAGAGAAGAAATCGGGGTAGAAAAGTTTTATACAGACGCCTGGCAAAATAGTATATTCACATAGAAAAAGTTTTCTTAGCAAAGTCGTAGTTCATAGAAGAGAGAGAGAGAGTAAAAAAGAATAGATGGGGGGTAAAAACTTTCCTGTACTCGCAAATTTCATTTTGTTTTTTGTTCGTATCTAGTTAAAAATAATCGCAAACCAGCCAATTTAAATTGTCAAAATAACGAAGAACATTCTAACCAAACAAACAACTTTGTCAAAGTTAAATTTCCCGGTCTAAAGATAAAAGAAACTTTAAAAAAGAATTCAACAACATTTATCAAAGTAAGTTTTTCCAAAGTGAATTCATTCCAAGGCATTTTTTTAGTCACTAAGCGCATTCATATTAGAAGTTGTCATTTACTGCCTGTTCTTATAAAATTAAAAAAAATTTCGTGTGGGTATTTATAGTATTTATATTGTAATACACGAATATCTTTGTCAAAGAAAATTCCAAAATAAATTCACCACTAACACTTCTGCAATAACTCGCCGCACCATAGTCGAGTCTCAGGCAAATGGTTAATGAGTCGACTAACGAATTTAATTTTTTATCGAAAATATTAATTGATTTTTGTATTAATACTTGGTTTGGTGCTAAGTTTCGCACAGAATAACGCACTAAGTTAGAAGAGAAAAATTTTTTTTTTTTTAAAAACCACTTTTGCAAGACCAAAATTAGTGACGTGAGTTTCTTTAACATTTTTATATATCGTTTTTCATTGCAAATTAATCGTTTTCTTAATAAAAAAAAATGTTGTTCCCTAATGTTTCACGGTGGTTTTGGTAATATTCTACTCTGTTATTTGTTAGTTAAAAAGTGTTTTAATAAAGAGGAAGTTCGCACCATTCATGTATTTAAAAATAGTTCGTTTTTATTTGATTCCCCTTAAAACGTATCTACCGCTTTAAAAAAGGATTGTTTAAATATAAATATTTAATTTTCTTTTTTTTTATGGGCCGATTATGGATAGCAATCGAACCTAAGTTGCGTTGTCAAGTTTAATGATGATGGCAACTGTGAAATTGTAGTTGCCAGCTGGCAACGCAACTAAAGTTCGGTTTACATCCAACCATCCCATAAGAAAGAGGTTTTTTTATGAGAAATGTTTTTTTCCATTTAAACGATTTTCTTTTTAGCTTGTAAAAAGGGGGTTTAATGCAAACTTACCTTTTAGTTGGTGCTCCTATTGCCAATTTTTTATCATTGATATTCGTTTCTATTATGTATACACCGCCCGTTCCAGCCGGATTTTGCTTAGTATCTACAGGTCTTATATTTACCGTATTCCTAATGGTATTTACCGCATTTGAAGATGACGCCGCCGATGTAGACTGCGATGTGGGTAAACGCTTTTGCATTTGAGCTAAAGTTTTCGAAACATTTGATACTGAAGGCTGATTTTTGTTACCAATAAATGTTGACGACGACGATGGTGTAGTTGATGATTTGGTCAAAGTCAGAGAACTATTTGATGATGATGGATTTTTGTTGGTGTTAATTTTTGTAATGGATGCCTTTGATATGGTTGCCATGCTAGAGGGATATTGGGAAATTGACTTAACACTACTGATAATGGGTAATTTGTTACTGCTGGTAACCGTTAGGGAAGGAGAGGGAGTAAGGGCAGGTAGTTTATTGGTGCTAACATTTAGAGTGGGTGAATTTCGTTGAACTACACGCTTGATGGAAGTAAGTGAGGGTAAAGTTGTATTGTTTGGGGTAGTTGAGCTTGCATTTTTCTGTAATACTGAATTATCAGAGTTATTGTTGTTGTTGCTGTTTCCAGAATTACTTAAACGATTTATATTTGATTTAACCACTGCAGCCGCTGCAGTTTGTTTGGCAAGCGTCGATATCTGTTGACCTGTCGTCATAGGTTTTGTTGACAGATTTTGATTTTTGATGGGATTTTTAACGTTTGTTATGGTCAAACCCGTTGAAGTTTTGGTGGAGTTGCTAGTGGCGACAATACTAGACATTGTTGAGGATCTGTGCAAAGGTGGTACTGGATTGGCATTTGTAGGTTTCTTACTGTTTGCCATTTTTATTCTAGCCATTAAATTCGATTGATTCGTTGTACTGGTTGTAGAACCAGAAGTCGTACTTGTTGTATTAAAACTTGAGGATGACGCTGATTTGTTAGCAATAGATGTGACAGCGTTTGTATTTACAGGACTTGTAGTCCGTCTTAAAACATTACTGCTCTGTATGATTTTGTTAAATTGCGCATTTTGTGAAATATTTGAATTGCTATTCGATTTAATATTTTGATTTTGTTGTGATTTATTTGGAGCATTACTTTTAAGGGCCGTCAACGATATACTGGGTGATAAATCATTTAATTGTTTTGATATGCTTATAGTTCCTGGTGGTGAGGAGGTGGGTATAATTTGCATTTCCGATGATGATTTATTAGAAGATTTCGGATAAACAATGCCCATGTTTACGGGGGAATTTGGTTTATTTGTTGTCTTCTCCGCTTTTTTTGAATTGGGATATAATATTCCCATGTTCACACCACGATTTGCATCTAACTGTGAAGATGATTTGCTGGTTGGTTTGGAAGCAGAAGAACTACCAGAATTAATTGAGCTACTGGTGCTTTGATTTGAGCCTGATTTTTGATTCGATTTTTGATTTGTTGACACTGCATGCGAAACACTTACTGCTGTTTTTGTGTTCTTAGTATTGGGTGTTGGCATTGATTTGCTATTAGCAGTAGTGAAATTATTGCCACCATCTACGTTAGATTTCTTTTGTTGTACTGTTGGATTTGGTTTATTGTGTGTCAAATTGTCGGCTGTTGGTTTAGCTGTATTCCCGGCTGTTCCACTAGTTGAAGAAGAGGATTCAGATCTTCTATAGTTTAATAAACTATTACCCCTTGTTAATGAATTGACATCTGAGGAAGTCATTAAAGAACTACCCGATGATGATGTAGATTTCGTTGAAGATGTAGTCGATTTGCCTTTCTGTTGTTGTTTTTGTTGCTGCTGTTGTTGCTGATGCTGTTGCTGATGGTGATCATAGTTTGGGGTATTCCTTGAACTAGGCCTTTGTTGTTGTATTTGCTGTTGGGGCTGCGGCTGCGGCTGTGGCACATAGGCTGGTGGTCCCGAAAATAAACCCATAGCAGATCCACCTTTTGAACCACCTGGTAAATTTTTATTACTTGAACCACCGCCCTGCTTTGAGCTTTTCGATTTCGAACTATCCAATATTGTTGAACCCGATGAAGATAAACCAAAATCTCCGGTGTAGTTATATATATTGTTATACGATCCTCTAAGGGACTGTTTATATTGTTCAAATGCCGTTAGTACTGTATTGCTGTCACTTGCTAAGCCCCCTCCTGCCATATTACTAGCCGATGTTATGGGTAGATTAGAATTTAACGCCGAAGGCGAGGTATACATTGAGGCAGATGTAGACATCTGTTGTAGAGCCGCACTACTGCTATTACCCAAACTACTGGGTAGATTTAATGCGGTCGCATTAGCACCTAATGTCTGTAAAGCCGTTGAACTTAAACCAAACATACTTAAGTCTCCCAAAGCGGCTAATGGATTTGTTGGTACTGAGGATGGTGTTGGAGTTGTTGGCATTCGAACTGGTCCACCACCCGTACCAAGGCCGGGCAAAGAGGCATAAGGATTCATATCGGCATAAGTGCTGCCTATATTTTTGTAATAATTATACACATCAATATACTGCTGTGTATTGAGAGCAGCAGTATTTGGCGTTTGGCCCAGTAATGACTGCAGAAAATTTTGTCCAAAACCTCGGTTGTAATTTAAGAGATGTGACATCTGGTGTGTATGAATCAGAATAATTAAATCAAAAATTTCATTTAGGATGAAAAAAAAAAATATATATATATATGTATAAAGGAAAAACAATATTTTTTTAAGAATAAGAATAATAACTATTGGATAAATGACCGAATTCAATCAAAAACAAGTAAGAGCGATATATTCGGCTATGCTGAATCTTATATACCCTTCACTACGTGTATCTATGTGTGTTTCAAATCACACAAATATAAATTTTTGTGTAAAAAAAAATTCTTTATGCTTTTTTTCCCCAATTAACATGCCTTACCCACAAATATAATCATTTTTGTGTAAAAATACAAAAAAACATTTTTTTTTTGCTTCAAAATCGAAAATTTAATATAATAATCATTTTTGAGTAAAAAAAAAAACGAGACAGTCGTTTTTTCGCTTATATCTCAGCCGGTTATTGATGGATCTTGCCAGTTTTTCATACCGATTTTCTCGCCCTGGGTGAACTATGGGAGCTACGTAAACTTGATTTCAACATACACACGGACAGATGGACATGGATAAATCGATATAAACACTTTTTTAAGGTTATAAGTTTTTGGCATAATCAACGAAGACAAAGTCGCAGCCAAATACTTGTTATTTTTTATTTCAAAATATGTTGTAGCTTAATGGATGTTTGTTAGATAAGTTGGCGCACACTTTCTTGTGTATAAATTGCTTTTAAAGTTTTTAAGTTTTTAAATAAACCAAAAACAACTGAACTGAAAATCCTTGAGAAAAAATGTATTTTTTATTTTTGTGATTTTAATCTACATATTTTGGCAAAAATAACAATGATTATCTGAATTGTGTTTTTTAAACTTCAATAATTTTTCTAATATTAAAAGGCATAAGGTCCCTGGTTAGAAGCACACATTTTTGGTACTTTAAACATTTTTTTTAATTCTAAGCTTCTAACACTATTTAGACAACTATTTAAGAAAAAGAATTTGACACTAAAGTACCAAAAAAGGGGAAAACCGGGAAATGCGTTTAAAAGTAAATTACTGGGACAATTTGGGTAAAATTTAGACATCAAAAATAGTATGATAAAATAAAATTTGAATAAAAACAATAATTGGTAAGAAAAAAGGGAAAATTCGGTTAAAGGCGGGCGAAAGAGTACTTTTTACATATTTGAAGTTCATAACCCTAGAAACGCTTAATTATCATATGGGGGAGGAAAAGTATTTTTTAACTTTTAGGGTACTTTTTTACATTTTTTGAGTTTATGTCTCTCGCCTCTAATTAAGATAGAAACTCATATAGGGGGCGAAAAAGTACTTTTGTAAGGGTATTTTTTAACATTTTTGAAGTTTATGAGAATAGAAGGGTAAAATTAGGGCCTGTCGTTCCTAATATGGCTAGAAAATCATATAGCGGACAAAAATGTACTTTTTAATTTTTAAGATACTTTTTGTACATGTTTTGAGTTTATGGGTCTAGAAACGCAAAATTATGGCCTATTATTCCTACCTAAGATAGAAAACCATATAGGGGGCGAAATAGTACTTTTTCAATTTTAACATTTTTGCAGTTTATGTGTCTAGAAAGGTAAAATTAGGGCCTGTCGCTTCTAATTAGGCTTTAAAATCATATAGCGGGCGAAAAAGTACTTTTCAATTTTTTAAGTACTTTTTACATTTTTTGAGTTTATGAGTTAGAACCGCAAAATTGGGGCCGATCCTTCTAATTAAGATAGAAAACCATATAGGGGGCAAAAAAGTACTTTCTCAACTTTAAAAGTACTTTTTTACATTTTTTGTTTTTAAGAGTCTAGAAACGTAAAATATGGGCCGCTCCTAATTAGGCTGGGAAATCATATACGGGTCGAAAAAGTAATTTTTTAACTTTAAGGGTATGATTTTATGAGTGTCGAAATAAAAAATTAGAGCTTATTGATCCTGAATGAGAAAAAATCATATATGGGGGCGAATTTGAATGTGCCTAAGATATATGTGTATGTATGTTGTAAATAAAAACATATTTATGTAACTATATTAGTTGTCGCCAATGGGTAAATATTTGGACATAATTTATAAGTCATATACAAACTGATTATTGGGTTAATATGTTTTTATGTTGGTATTTTAAAATACCATACGAATGCATAAATATATGCACTTCTACCCTTCATTTGAGCTTGCTTTAATAATAAGAAACATCCATTGTTCATACGCCCAGATAAAAACTCTATTTTGAAATTTATAATTCTAAATATGAAAATAAACATTTAGCTGCGAAATTCGATTTAAAGATAGAAATCTGTATTTTAGCAATATGATAAAATATATTCTTTTAATAATAAAAATTTAAAAAAAATCGCATTTAGTTAAAATATTAATTAAACAAAGAATAAATATGTAACAAATTAAAATAAATAATTTAAATTTGTTTCGAACAAAAAACAAGATAAAATAAAATATAATTTTTTCTTCAAACCCTTTTAAATTACTTCCATTATTCCATGTTTATGTTGTTGGTTAAAAAACAGTTAATTCAATTCAAGCAAAACACAAATTATGAATAAATAAACCAAAAAATACTTACATTTTTACTACTACTTGGAATTTGATTATTACTCACATCTAAAGCAGAAAATGGAGATAAATAGTTTGAAAAATTTGAAGCATTAAATTTATTTTGAAAGCTAAAAAGAGAAAATGAAATAAAAATGAAAGTTAAAAATGTTATAAAAATCCCAAGCATTTTTACTACTTACTCTTCAATATTTGGCATTTCTCCTCTTTCAGAACTTATTTGTAAATCTCTTTCGTATGCAGTCCAAGCCTCATTCTTTTCCTGTTCACTCAATTCCTGTTCGACTTTATTTTCTAAAAGACTATCGTGTTCGTGATATTTGTAAACCAATTCGGGAAATGTACGCAATAGTCGCGCCAATATACTGTCTTGCGGCAATATTGGCGTGGGGCGACTATTGTTGTCGGGTATGGTTAATCTAAAAAAAAAAGGAAAATGAATAACTCAAACAAAATTTATAGGTTAAATATGTATATTAATTATTACGTATATAGTTCAGCTAGTTCAGCCATATTATAATGTCTATCGATTTGTTGTTCATCCACAACCCTAAAACTCATGGCTTGTTTTGTAACTGATCGTGAATACACTTTTTCCTCCATAGTGCCCTTTAATATAAATAAAATATAAATTTATTATTTTTTTATTATTAATAATAACTTAACATCCAAATGGTACCATGGCTAATAGACGATAAATGTAGCAGCTACGTTTTTGTCCCAAACGAAAAACACGAAATATATTTTGTTGATCATTTGAAGGATTCCATGATGTATCCAATATGATAACACGATTCGCACCTATTAAATTAATACCCTGACCTCCAGCCTTGGCAGATATCAAAAACACTCTAGCTGTTTTATTATCCACATTATTAAATTCATTGATCATAGCATGACGTATAGATTTTGGTGTTTTACCATCTAATCTATAATAGTTCTGGCCCAACACCCATTTGGAATTTATATTTATTTCTAAAAGGGGGTAAAAAATTTTTATTTATAATTTTTATGTTTTTTTTTTATTTTATTGATTAAAAATTGTTGCTGAAAAAAATTTTTTTTTACGAAAATTTGAAGAGAAAATTTTATTTTAAATGCAAAATTGTCAAAAAAATTTAAATTCAAATAAATTAGCTAATGAAAAATGTTTTTAAGCAAAAAAAAAAGAGATAAATTATTAAAAAAAAAACATTTTTAGTAAAAGTTAATTAGTTTTTTTTTTAATGTGTAGGAAATATAAATAACATCCAAAGTTTGGGTTCTATAAAAACAAATTGAAAGTAAATGAAAAGCAATAAAAACTATAAAAAGTTGTTATTTAAATTTTTATGGTTTGTTGTTAGTTTCAAGCTGTCTATATGCTGCATTTCACTGGTTGCTTATACCAGATCATCAGTAGACTTTGAAATTTATTTTTTAAAAAAATTTAAAAAACTCTTACTTAATTTGTATTAATGTAAGTATCTTTTTTGTTTTTAATTAAATTTTTTTACAAAACAAAAATATTGACAAATGAGTCTATCTATATATATAAAATAGTAAGGTGACTGATTGACTGATTGATTTATCATCGCACAGCCCAAACGGATAGATCTAGAGACTTGATATTTGGACTGTGGGTTACTCTCACGTTGTATAGATCCACTAAGAACGGATTTTCGGAAATTCAAATATTTAGGGAGTAAAAAAAAGGAAAAATCGGTAACCTTATATCTACTTAACCAGACAAGATACAAACAAAATTTAAAAAGCATTGTATTCTACCTAAAAAATAAGGTGAAAGGTGTCTGGTATTTTTTTCAAATTCGAGGACCTAAAGGGTAAAAACGGGTAAAAATTATATTTTGGTACTTTTTTGGGGCCCTTATAACTACTAAACCGATAAACATAGTGATATAATTTGAACTACGTTTGTTACTTCTCTAAAAATAAAGAATACGTTTTCGGTACTTTTTTGAAATTTAAACGTATAAGGATAAAAACGGGGAGCAAAAAACTGATCCGATTTAAATAAAATTTACGTGGTAGAAACAGGGGAAACTTTGAGTAACCAATTTGGGCTAGCGAAGCAGACCGGGTCCATCTAGTATTTTCATACAATTGTTTATTGTATGAAAATACATATGTATGTATGTCTGTATGTACATACATATGTACAAAAGAATTAAAAAAAATTTTTTTTTAACAAAAAAAAAGAAGGTTATTTTAAAACGACTTAAAATAAAAATGCATTATACTTACGTAATTCATTCAATATATCATAATCATTATCGGAAATTTTCTTAAAGAAATATTCGACAACATTTAATACCGCTACGAAGGCAGAGAATATTAAACTGAAAATAAAAATTCAAATAAACATTAAGAAAATAACAATTATTTTAAACCTTAATAAGGTCCCTACCATTTTTCTCCTTTTTCCTCACACATTTGTAGAATTTTAAACATAGTTCGCAATTTATTACTAGGCAGTATAGATTCTAGGTCACTTTCCTTGACCAAATGACGCCACCAATCATTTGTCACCGACATTTGGCCAGTTTGACTATCGTAAATGTCATCTGGCTGGTCATCATCCGAATTGTGACCCAAAAGTTTAGTGCGATTTTCTTTCTTGTTGCGTTGCTATTCATTAAGAGGTTAATAAATCAATAAGATTGTTCGCAAAATAATTTCGTTTTTGATTTACTTACATTTATTGCATTCTTCCAGGCATCTTCTAATACTTTAGGGTGAGTCCAAATCTATTAAAAAAAAAAGATTTAGTTTTTCTGTTTTTAACTAATTTTTAAAATATTTTAATCTTACTTTACGTAGACATGTATAATCTGTTATAAGTCCTTTGCCGCGATAATTTTCACCACGACTTTTAATTGCATTTAGGATGTATTGATAGAGATTGTTCTGTACCTCAGTCATGGGTACAAAGAGAACATATTCATATTTTGTGGGCAAGAATGTTTTTAAAAGTTCAGCTTCTTTTCGCTGAAAATGTAATGCAGTTAAAGATAAAAAAAGACTCAAAAAAGAAAATTTATGTACCACTACCCACCTGTACAAATTTCGATAGTTTTTTGTGTAAAACAAATGATCTCTGCTTCATAATTTTTATATCTGTCTTGCCAGAATCTTTATGTTGACCATTCTTTATTGGGTTCGCATAAAGATTGGCAAATTCTTTTTCGGTACCCAAAAATAGGGGTTTAATAAAGTTAACCATACTATAGTCTAGAATAAAAGTTAGTAAAAAATTAAAAATAAATCTATGTAACAATTTTGTTGTGTGTAATCTCTGCTTACATTCTTTGAGATTATTTTGTATGGGTGTACCCGTCAAAACGATACGACGCGGTGTTTCAATTTTGGCCACAGCCTTGCTAATAGCAGAATTGCTATTCTTAATAATATGACCTTCATCACAAACAACTAAATCAGCACCTGTTTTTAAAAGGACACACAAAAACACCACATTTATATAAGAAAGTTGCAAACTTTTTAAAAATCATTTAACCTACCGGGTGTTAAAAGGTATTTATTTACAAGTAATCTTATTTCCTCTAAACGTTCCGATTTTATATTGCCACGATTTTTATACGAATGATAAAATACTAAAGTACGAAAGGCCTCATAGCCAATTAATAAACATCCTGCACGAGCATGATTAGACAACGACCATTCTTTGATAATGCTTAGCTTTTCATTAATGTCTCTTAAAAAAATAAATTAAAGTTAAAAACAAATTTTAGATTTAGAATTTCAAGCTAATTTCATAATATGTTGGTAGTTTATATAGCCATCACTTACGATGTATCACTAAAAGTGTAGACTTTTACATTTTTTTGCCTCAAGGGACCCAACCATCTTATAATCTCGTCAGCCCAATTCATGACCGTACTTTTGGGACATAAAACTAAAATTTTTGTTGTTTTCAGTTCCTTGTAGGAGATCACAGTGTGTAAGAGAGCAATTAATTGCAAAGTCTTGCCAAGACCCATACAATGTGCCAAAATACAACCAGAGCCAGAAATTTTCTTTAAAGCATCTACCCCACCATAACAGGAATCGTACATAAATCGCACACCATCAAATTGATGAGGTTTTAAGTATTTTACAATGCCTGGATGAACTTTAATAAATGTTTTTGTATCCTTTATATAGTCTAAAATTAATTCTTTCTTTTTATCCACATCAGGATGTTCTTTTAACACCTTATCCAGCATATTATGTTTCTTTTCTAAACGTGATATACGTTCATTTTCCAATTTTTGTGCTTTTATAGTTTCACCAGCCAGTTGATCGGGCCTGAGCATGGGTTTAAGAGATCTCGGCTTCTGACTAGGTTCCACGTCTACCGCTTCAACATCAGAATTCGAGCTTTCTGAACTTAAGCATATAAGTTCTGCATCAATTTTACTTATATTTTTACGTTTCTCGGCATCTGATAACATTTTATCGAGATTTGGTGGCTTAGCAGAACGTTTGCGAAACAGAAAATTGTCGTTTAATAATTCCATTTCATCATTTGTGGGCACCTCACCATCAATAAGACCATCATCATTTTTGTCAGTCTTATCGACCTCTGCTGCGGCATCAGCCACTTTGTCCTCCTCTTTATTTTTTTCCTTTTCCTTTTTTTCTTCATCTTTATCACTGTCTAACTCAAGATCATCATCATCATCGTTATCTTCCACATCGTTGTCGCTGTCATCAACAACAAAACTTTTAAGGAACTTTTCTACTAAAGGCGATTTAGTTCCACCTTCTTCATCTTCTTCCGATGAAGCCTTTAAAAGCTCGTCATCATCTTCATCGAGAGCCTCAGAATCTGTACTGGAATCGTCCAACATTTGCCTTTTAATGTCCTCATTGTAATTTCTTAAAAATTGTTGCTCCGTTATAACTTCTTCTTCGGCCTTTGAAAAACACATCAAATATACGAATTATTTTAGCAAAATAAAAAAATGTAAAGTTTATATGTAAATTCATATGTAGTTAACAGAATGCTCATTTATTTTTATAAATGAGTAATATCTTTGTACATACTCACTTCACTTTTAACCTCATCTTCTGAACCAAAATCAACATCCATAAAATCAAAGCGATCATTTAGATTTTTAGCAGTCGCTGCTTTTGGTTTAGCTTTATCACCACTTTTTGTGGAATTTCCATTGCAAACAGTACGTTTGACCAAGCCGCTGATATTGGTTAATCTTCATACAAATAAAATATTTACAAAATTTTAAAATATATAAAAATCATGTTTAGACACAAATCTATTAGAAAAGTGATGAATTTTATTTGCAATTAAACCTAGAAAATTTTTTTAAATTCATGCTTCTTGTCCAAAGGTCTTGATATTAGATATTTTCAAAATGCAACGGCTTGTAGTTTAACTTTCTTTTAGTTAAGCAGATATAATGGTAACATTTTCAATTTTTTTACCCTTAATTAATAAAATTTGTAAAGTCCAAATTTCATGACTAGGTTTCGCGTTCATGCTGTACGATAATAAATCCAGTCAGTCAGTCGGTCATTAACGTTAATATTTTATATACATAAATTGGACTTGGATATTTTATTGATAAAAATATTGATGCAACATTCAAGTCGGAAGGACATCTGCGGCCTTTCGTATAAAACACGAACAGACGGATAACGCATCCAGAATAAAAATACTTGGATATTGTATAAATAACAAATGGATTTACAAACTAACTACAAACCTACCTGTCAATTTCTCTATCATTTTTCTCATCCTCATCCATTGATTCGTTTGATTTTTTCTCCTTACGTTCCGAAGTCAAATTTTCTTTATCACTTTCACTATGCATCGACACATTATCCTTTTGACTTTTATTGGACTTTTGCCCATCGGTGTCATTTGAATTTTTACTTTTTTTTGAACGTTTATTAAAAATAATTGTATCATCACTATCGCTATTATGGTCATCGTCATCATGTGCTGAACCTTGTTTACTAGGGAGTGGAGCTGAAACATTATCCTCATTGTCTTCCTTTGCGGAATCACACTCAGAGTCGGATAGCATTGTGGATTGTGGAGAGAGTGAATCAATGTTGAATATTTCCGATTGCACGTACTGTGATAGATTTATGCCATCATCATATTCTTGTCCATAGTTCGAGCCGACATTATGTGAATAGTCTGTGGGAGCTGGTAGGGATTTCATTTCACTTGGTTTTATATTATACTCCTGTTCGGTTTCATCGGATGACGAAGATGAAGTTGATGACGACGACGATGACGACGATGATGAGGATGAAGAGGACCCATCCGGATATTTTGGAGTGTTTCCAGATTTGTTGGACAAATTATTTTTTCCATCTGCCTTCTTAGATTTTCGCTGTCGTTTTGTTTGTTTTTTTAAATATGTTTGTGTCTCTATTGTTTGCTTAAATATAATGTGTGGTTTAAATAGTTCTTGAAAACTTTGATATTGTAACTTAATATAATCATGTAATTTATCTTCTATCGATGTCTTAGAGAAATCTTCACAATCCTTTTGCAACTGACAAGCAAAATCTTTAAGCTTTTCCAACAGTTTACAGTAGTTTTCACTTTTAGTGACAATTTTTGTGTGCGGCAAAATACCATTTTTGCACAGTAATTCAAATTCTTCATCAAATATTTGATGTTCAATATCTTCAGAGCAATTATAAAGCAATGTTCCATTAAGAGATTTAGTATCGATTGATTCTGCTTCATTAGTTTCTGTATGGTCTTGTTTACTTTGCTGCTGATCTTCATTGAGATGGTGATCTGTAGAAATTTTATTATCCTGTCTAATATCTTCATCACTTTTTTTGACTGCAGTTTCTTGAGCTGCCTCAACACCATCCTTTGAATTTTCCTGTAATGTTGTTTCAACTACTACCTGGTTTTCACAAGAAATTTGATGTTGAAATTCTTTTAGTTCCTGTTGAAATTCTTCGACGTCTTTTAATAAATCTGCTTTAGAATCTTTAGAAGTGTTTTCTTGTTGTTTATTTTCATTGTCACGGGCAGTTGGATATTCAATTTTGACAGAAGATAAAGGTTGCTCCTCTGGTATATCGTTGATATTAAGTGTGTCCAACATTAAATCCAGTTTTCTATTGTCCAAACGATTTAGTATTTTCTCAACAAAATTGTCAATTTTTTGATGATCTTTATAAGCGATATTTTGATTCATTATGTGATTTATAACATTTTGTTTCAAAACATGACATTCGGCAGCTTTTACGGAAACCTCCTGGGAATAACAATGATCATTAATTATAGTAGAAAGCTGTGATTCAGTCAAACGTTCTTTTTCTATTTTTATGCCGCTCAAGTCTTCTCTTTCGTCGTTAGGCTCTAAATAGCCAATGCTCATGGCGGATACACTACTGAGTCTGTCATCTTCTTCGTTATCATAAAACTCATTTCGATTATTGTCTGCCTCTTCCTGCTCACTGGTGTCGTGTTCAGTGGAATATATTTCAACTTGGCATACGTCATCTTGTTCTTCATCCTCATTAAAATCATACATGCATTGTGTTAATTGTTCTTCTTCTTTGGTAATACTCATTAGGGTTCCGTCGTTTACCTTTTTGAGCTCCGTCTGATTCTCATCTGACATTTTAGTTGCAGGAACAGTCTCAGATCCATCTATACAATTTTGTTTCTCTCGTTCACTTTCTAATTCATCTGCCTGTTTTTGTTCTTCAGTTGTCTTTTCCTGTTTATCTAAAACTTGATTTAATATATCCTGCACTTCACATTTCTTACCCATTGCTTGTTTTGTATCTTCTCTATCTTGTTCTTCATGCAGACTTTGTTCATTTTCAAGCAATGCATGTTCAGTTTGTACTGAATCTACCATTGCATCTTGTGTGGAATTATCTTCCAGAAAACTTTGTATTAATTTTTCCCACATATCGTTGCAGTTCTGTACTGGTGCCGTATCCACAGATCCGGATGGACAATCTGTAGATAAGTTGGCTTCAAGTTCCTCTTGGGTAACGCTATTTAAATCGTCATCGATTATATTCGGGGTCCTTTCAAAGGGATTTAAACTAATTGTATTGGGTATATCTAATACCCTGTCCAATGTTTCTTGTTCATTGTCCATAATGGACAATTTTTTTAAATAAATAATTATTAACTACGTTTACACTTAAAAAACACTGAATAATTAGTATTTGTAATGCATTTTTTTAAATATACTATAATATTCTAGAGTATATACACAGTTTCTTGTCTCATTGCATTTTTTTGTGCTTCCTTTTGCAAATTTTTCTTTCTCTTTTTTAATTGCTTAAAGTTCTTGTTTTTCTATATATTGTTGACTCTTTTCTTGTTTATTTTTGTTTTAGTAAATATTTTTCAATGTCTTATCAATATATTTCTATTTTTTATCTATTTTATTTTAAAAATCACTTGAAAAATTTTAAGATTTCTGCCCGTAGATTTTGTTTTGCTGTTTTATTTTTCAGCAAGAATAGTGCATTTTTATTTTGGAACATTATGGAATGAAACAGCATAGTGATTTTTTAGGGTTTTAAAGAATGTGTTTAAAAATAAACAAGATTTATCATGTGTGGCTATTAAGCGATAATTAAAGTTTTAGGCCCGTTATTATAACTTGCCTTTAAAGTTCCTGTAAGTTAAAGGTAACTTTGGCTAACGTGAGGAATAAAGTTTCATTTCATTATTACAACTTCCATTTAAAATAAATGTTATAATTTTCAAATTATGGCAAGGCCACAAAAACACAAGTTCGGTTTACGACAGACTATAACCTTTTATATACAAAGGGGCAGGCTTGAATAGTTGAAAAAGAAAAAGTGGCACTTTTATATAACACAAACAACCTTAATTTAACAAACCTAACGTACAAAGTAAAAAGATCTGCACTATAGTTTATCGTTCACTTTAAGATTAAAGCGTAGTTATACTATTAAAAAACTAGTTATCTGTCCGATAACATCCTACTTTAGCTATTGGTAAGTTGTAATAATGGCCCTTAAAATTTTTACTATACCTACATATTTAAGATTTGATAAAATTTTTCCCGGTTTTTATTAATTTCTTTATTTCGATACGAGCCACCCTCAGTACAGCTTTTTTTAAGAGCATATGTTATACATATGTAAGTAGTTGTAAAGAATTTTCATATATTATTTTGTTTTTCTTTCCTCCGTTATCCCTATTTTCTTTGTAACTTGAATACACTCTGCATGAAGGCGATATTCTTCCGCAGTAAAGGAATCATTTTCCACTTTAATCGTTCTTAGATCCGACTGTTGCGGTTCCCAACTACTTTGTTCTTTATTTTTAAACTGCTTTAGTCCCTCAGCAGCCGCCGCAGGACGATCACTTAGAAGTTGATACAAGTCCTCAAAGTATTCCATACTTTTTTGTCCAGCACCACTATTGTTGCTTACTTTAAGGAAGTAAGTTTTTAGCGTCCGGAATCTAAATTTTACCTGCTCGCTGTTTTTTTTGAAACCTAAAGACGAGTGATTAGACATTGAAAAAAAAAACAAAATAAGTACATTCATACATATGTATGTATATACAATTTAAAGATAATCGTTGCACTTGCCTTTTTTGGCCAACTCATTTGCAAGAAATATATAAACATTTTTGTTGCGACGTGTCTTTCCATCAAGCTGCTGCATTACATTATTTTCTTTCATTAATGCAAGCAGATTTTTTGTTTCCTCCATACTCCAGTTACAGCGGCTGCTTTTCGCTTGAATTTTTATTTTAAAACACACAGCAGCCGCCACAGGACGATCACTAATAAGTTCCTTTAAGTCCTCAAAGTGTTCTGCACTTTTTCGACCAGCACTACTTAATAGGCAGCTGCGCTTTGTTTTTAAAAAGTCCTTTTTAAGCGTGCGGAACTTTAATTTAACCTGTTTGCTGCTTCTTTTAAAACCTTAAAACGATTGCTTACACGTTAAATTATAAAATATTTTCAATATATTTTTATTATAATGATACTCGGGTTAATTTACCTTTTTTGGCCAATTCATTTGCAAGAAGCACATACACGTTATAATTGCGACGTGTTTTGCCTTCAAGTTGCTCCATTACTTTATTTTCTTTCATTAGTGTGAGAAGAGTTTTTGTCTCCTCCTTACTCCAACTACGATTGGTATCTTCTTTTATTTGTTGTTGTTCTACAGTAGCCACCTCAAAAAGAACGTTATTTTCTTCCATTATCGAGAGATCTTTAGTCTCCTCCATACTACAGCAATTATTTTCTGTTTTAATTTCTAATTGCGTTTGTTCAATAGAATCCGACATAGAACGATCCCCATTAAAGAGTTCGTTTAAGTCCTTAAAGTGATCAATACTCTTCCGTCCATCAACACTTTCTTTAATGCTGCGCTTTGTTTTATAGAAGTCGTTTTTTAACGTGCGAATTTTTAATTTTACCTGCTTGCTGTTCTTTTTTGAACCTAAGAGCGGTTATTTATATGTTTATGCATTTTAAATTTTAATTAATTTCACATTAAGTAATGAGCTAAATACACATACATATGTACGTATGTACACTACAATAACTGATTAACTTACCATTTTTGGCCAGTTCTTTTGCAAGAAACACGTAAACTTTTTTGTTTCGCCGTGTTTTGCCAACAAGTTGCTGCATTACTTTATATTCCTTCATTAATGCGAGGAGATGCTTTGTCTCCTTTATACTCCAACTACAGCGGCTTTTTTCTACTTTAACTTTAAACGTTTGTAGTCCTACTGCAGTAGTTACAGCGCGCTCACCCAAAACTTCATTTAAGCCCTCAAAGTGCTCAACATTATTTTGTCCATCACATTTGTTGGTGTTGCGCTTCGTTTTAAGATAGACCTTTTTAAGAGTACGGATTCTTAATTTGATCTGTTTGTTGTTTTTTTTAAAACCTTAGGACGATTTGTTACACATTAAATATACATACCTACATACATATGAATTTGGACACCATGAAAAATGGCAAAAAACTAAAAATAAAAAATGGCCCCAATTTTTTTACATTGAAAACAACAACACGAAATTTTTGGGCCATTTTTTACATTTTGGCGCCATTTTTCATTTTTGAAATCACCCAAACTTTTTATAATTTTGGGGCCATTTTTCATTTTTAAATTTTTTGATACTATGAAAAATTGAAAAATGGCCCCAAAGTTTAAAAAAAATGGCTCCAAAACCAGAAATGTAAAATGGCCCCAAACTCAAAAATAAAAATGGCCCCAAAAAATAGGAAAAATGGCATGGACATTTTTCATTAATTTACAAGAAAAGCAAAAATTCT
The DNA here is from genome assembly GCA_003055125.1 of Paykullia maculata. Taxonomy (NCBI): domain Eukaryota; kingdom Metazoa; phylum Arthropoda; class Insecta; order Diptera; family Rhinophoridae; genus Paykullia; species Paykullia maculata. The sequence continues at coordinate 18,182 of NDXZ01034956.1, forward strand.
AAAAAAAAGCAAAATAAAAAATGGCCCCAATTTTTAACAGTGTAAAAAAACAACACGAAAATTTGGGGCAATTTTTTCTGTTTTTTGGAATAATTTTTCCTGTTTTTATGGTAATTTTTCCACTTTGAACTTTAGGTGATCTTTTATTTCAGGAATCACCCTTAAAAAGCCGGCGTTGGGAAAGCATCAGAGTTGAAAGTCCCTGTGCCCGGCCGAAGGCTATAGCGAAACCGGCGATTCGAACCCACTAGAGTATATTTTTCCTGCGCCCGACCGAAGGCCGGCTGTTTACAACACTTTTTTAAGCGAAGCCTAAACAGCTTATTTCATACTAGTAAAATCTAATTTTCATAAACGCTTTTCAGTTAATCATTTTGAATGGTATCGAAAAATAAAAAAAGACCCAAGGATTTTAAGAATTTTGGAGATTCTCGAAATGAAAGATCACCCAAAGTTCAAAATGGAAAAATTGTCCTTAAAAACAGGACAAATTTCCTAAAATTTTCGTGTTGTTTTTTTTACTGTAAAAAATTGGTTTATTTTTCATTTTTGAAATTGGAGCAATTTTTCAACTTTGGGTCCATTTTTCCATAGTATCAAAAAAACTTAAAAATGAAAAATGGCTCCAAAATTATAAAAAGTTTAGGGTGATTTTAAAAATGAAAAATGGCCCCAAAAATAGGAAAAATGGGACCAAACTTTCGTGTTGTTGTTTTCAATGTAAAAAATTGGAGCCATTTTTTCATTTTTGATTTTGGGACCATTTTTCCTTTCCTTGTAAATTAATAAAAAAAATGTTTGAGGCCAATTTTTATTTTTAAAATTGGGGCAATTTTTCATTTTTGGTTTTGGGGCAATTTTTAATTTTTAACTTTGGGGCCATTTTTCATTTTTCCATAGTATCAAAAAATTTAAAAATGAAAAATGGCCCCAAAATCAAAAATGAAAAATGGCCCTAAAAAATAAGAAAAACGGCCCAAACTTTCGTGTCGTTGTTTTTAATGTAAACAAGAGCGCTATATATTTGTCTGGGCCAAATCTTATATACCCTTCACCA
>NDXZ01034958.1:1143-24677 GCA_003055125.1 Paykullia maculata
AAAAAAAAAAAAAAAAAACTAAAATAAAAAATTAAAAGCCGTCGTGTAAAGCTTAAACTCTTTTGTCTGCTAATTTATCGTTTAATTTGCATGTGAACGACGAACGTGTAATTTACTAATTTGCACTTAATGTGCGCGAATTAAACTTTTTTTATTATTATTATTTTCTTGCTTTTACTTTTGTTGTTATTGTTGTTATGGCAAACAGCAACGCAAACATTTACTCATATAACAAATTGAATTTTAGCACAAAATCGTAGAAAAAATTGACAGCAACAACAAATAAATAATAAAAGGTGACAACAACAACAAAATCGTTTCAAGTGAGTAAGTAAAGTAGCGTGTTTTTCTAAATATGAAAAACTCATTTGTAATGCAATATTTCATTAATTAACCCTTACAATGCCAGCTAACCTTTCTAAAAACAAGAAAAGGGGGGTCAGATAATTTCAATTTAATTACTTAATAATTGAAGAAAATAAGATCATAATTTTAGATATGAATTATGATAATTATTTCTTTTCTTTTTTTGTAATACAATGTAATCAAAAAGGTATGTTTACACCAGTGAATATCTTTTTAAAAGTACAGTAAAACTGATTTTAATTTACCAAAAACAAATTTTGTTTTACATTGTAAAACATATTTTTAATAGAATATTTATTTTAACACTTCTAAATTAGTTAAATGTTATAAACAATTTTTACTTTGATTTTTTTAAACTGTTTAGTTGTTTCAAGTTAAACTATTTTTGAGATTTTTTTATCACTTGTTTTCATTGTTTTTGGTCGTTGCAACGTCTAGTAGTATAATGGAACGTCAGATATATGTAACCAGCGTTGCCAAATAATTTCAGGAGAAAAACAAAACAGATTTACTAAACTGATTAATAATTTGTATGAATAAAAACGGATTATAAACCAAAAAATAAACTCTTTTTAAGCGCAATAAAATTGAATTATTTATGAAAATATTTGCTCTTCTAGATACATTTTTAAAACTTAAATTAAACAAAAATTATAAAAAAATTGGAACAGTTTTTTTCGCTAAAGCAGATAACTTAAATTAATAACAAGTAAGAGCGCTATATTCGGCTATGCCAAATCTTATTTACCCTTCACTTCGTGTATTTATGTATGTATGTAGGTATTTAAGGTCTTAAAAAACTTGATTTTTTTTATGATATGATAAGTTTTAGTCCATATAAGGTATTCGTCTATTGGCTAATTAGTATTTTTTTCCCCCAAAAAGGCATGCATGCCTTACACACAAATATATTAATTTATGTGTAAAAATTTGTTTTTTTTGCTTATATCTCGTTAATTGTCAAATTTTGGTTATTTTTCAATAGGAAGAATCTGTGGTAGAGTGTATAGCATGCTTCGGAGCTTATGGAGTAGGCAATATTTCACACCACCAGAAATAAGAGTACTTCTTGCTAAAACTTATTTAATACCAACTTTATTATATTCGTCAGAGGGTTTCTCTGGCAGTAGTGTAAATGATGCTCGAAAATTAAAACAACGTTCAACAATATTATTCGATATGTATATGGATTAAATAAATTTGACCATGTTTCGCCTTTCGCTTGTCTTTTTTTTTAATATTACTTTTGAGGACTATTTAAATTTGAAAAACCTGTTGTTACTACATAAGATTATAACAAGACAACCAAAATAACTATATGACCGACTAAAATTTACGTGAATCGATAGGAAATGACATTATCCAAATACGAAATCTGATACCAGTCACAGGTCCGTACCAAATTGGGGCGGCTAAGAAAGTTGATTTCAACAGACGGACATGGCTCAATCAACTTCCCTATCTAAAAAGATATATATGTATATGTACTTTATGGGGAAATTTCTGATTTTTTGATAATAGTAACGGGGCAGTACGACATCGGGAGGCAAAAAAAGTTGATTTTAACAGACGGACAGGCAAACATGGCTAAATCAACTTCCATATCTAAAAGGATATATATATATATATTTATATATATATATATATATATATATATATATATATATGTACTTTGTAGGGTCGTAAATGACTATTGTAGAAATTACAAACGGAATGCCACCTGTGATGAAGGGTATAAATACAAGAAAATATATTTTTATTGTTTGTTGTTAGTTTCAAGCTGTCTATATGCTGCATTTTACTGGTGCTTATACCAGATCATCATTGAAAAATGTATAAGCAAGCATTTAAAAAAATTGAATTAGAATTTGACAAATCCAAAAATATTTCAACTTAACAAATGGATCGAGACATTTTATTTATAAAGCGGTTAAAATACCTAATAAAATTAGAGAGAAAAAGTTTTAAATTAAATAACTTACTTCCAAGTCTACTCAATAATAAGTCGCCTTAAAAAATTTCAAAGACTTTTTTTTATATATAAACCAAAAAAGTTTTTATAAATGAACCATGCGTACCGAAAGGGTTAATCAACAATAACAATCTAACAAGGGGGCAGAGATAGAGGAGAAGTGTAATAGATACTAAATACTCTAGTAGTTTTTTGTAGTAATTGTTGTTGTTGCTGTTGCTGTTAAATCAACATGTAATGCTAAGCAAACAAGCAACCAACAAATCAAATTATTTTTCCAACATTCATTAATTCAATTTTGACATTTAATCTGATAAAAGAGTTAATTGTTTATAAATGATTTAATTGTTGTGGAACTTAAATAATATGTTATTAAATGTCATTATACCTAATCTTAACAAAAAAAATATATGTATACCTATAAAAAAATAAATTGTGGCAATAACAAATAAAAAAAAATAACACAATATACGTTTAAAAACAAATTGCAATAAAATATTTTTTTTAAACAAAATAATTTCAAATTAATTTCCCTGTATAAAACACATTTCTTTATAATTTCAAAATAATTGTAGTAATAACTGTCGAAATAATTCCTTTTATTATCTGTAATAAACCAATTTTTTTTGTATTTATTTGTTATTATTTTATTTTTATTTTCCTCACTCACTCATACTTCTCTTGCCGGTTTAATTATTTATTGAGTGCAGTAATAGTATTAAGAAGAAAAAAATGAATATTAACGAATAAATAAATGAAAAAATAAATCTATTTTTTAGCTAGAGGGCATTTTATGTTAATTTAAATGCCACCTACTGTTCGATTGAAATGTAGTGATAATGACAGAATTTAATTTTGTAATAACTTATTATTAATGTTATTAGTTGACGAATCTGATTACGACTTTGACTCTGCCGTCCTCGTCTCTATCGCCGTTAGGTATTCATAAAAAAATATCTAATTATAGCAATAAATAGACAAGAAAAAAAAAACAGACGCAACCACAACAACAACTACAACAGCCCAGTATAGCTAATATGTATGGAGTATTTAATCATGGTAATAAAAAAAAATACTAATAAAATAACCGCACATTTTAATGACTATTATCAGGTAATTTGGTCAATAAATTTTAAAAAATTAATAGTTTTAAAGAGTTTATAACACAACAACTAAACAGGTTTTCTTATTTGCCTTTTTTATATGTTTTTATTTTTTTTTGTAGTATTTTATAGTAATCTGTGTAATCATTCATCAAACTTATAGTCTGGTGCCTAATATTTTTTTTAAATTTTATTTTTCGAGTTTCCCAAGTAAAAAAAAAAAACTAGTGATTTTTACCAACCAAAACAGAAAAAAATAGGACTAATAAAATTGATAGTTGTTCAATAGATTTTGACTGAATTTTTTTTTGGAAAGCTTGTTTCTGATGAGTGGCCAGTAAAAAAAAGGAGAAAGTTTGAAATGTTTTTATTTAATAATTCATCAAACATTTTTTTGTTTTTCGATAGGTTATAATAAGAAACAACTAAGTAGCATATATGTGTGTATATTTGTAAATGTACTTCAAAATTTTAGTTCACCATTTAAAAACTAGTAGCTAGAAATAGTAAAGTAACAAATCATCAATAGGCTTAAACAAAAAAAATCACAGCATTAATATAATTTTTTTAAGAAAAAAATACTAAAACAACAGCAATTTTACTTTGGTCACATAATTAGAAACAACAAAAATATTTACATACAACTTGAAAATAACTTTGTGAAGATCTCTTTTCTTACATTTTCCCATAAGTTTTTAATTGGATTGAGATCAGATCTTTGGGGTAGCCAATCCACAACATCAATATTTTGATCCGAAAGCCAACACTTTTCTAACCGTAAATTGCCAAAAGAACACGGTTCCATTACATTTTCCAAAATCCTTTAATGTCAATGTTGATCCATTATCTCCTGAAAACGTATGATTGGTCCCACACCACACCAAGAAAAGGCATTCCCTAGTACACCCGTCACCGTGTTTCACCGTTTTCACAGTGTACGTGGGGTCTAAGGCTTATATTGGAGAACGTCTTCTATACGTTTTTCCATGAGATTGAAACAAGGTAAACTTGGATTCGTTGCTCCAGAGAACTGTTTTCAAGTAACGTGGATTTTTTTAAGCGTTTCCCTTGCAAACAGCAAGCGCTTCTTAATATTTTTTTTTTTGAGATATGTTGTTTTGTTTGTGCAATGCACTCACGAAGATCCTACTCTTATTGCCTTCTTATTGTTCTCGTGAATATTTCTACGTTTTTGTGCTGTCCAATTTCAGCTTTTATTTCGCGCGAAGTCCAGAATGGGTTTCTCTTTTCTTGGCCCCACAAATAAGTTTATCATCTGTTAGAGTGGTCTTTTTAGCCCTATGCTTCCTTGCTGAGGGTTCAAACTATTTTGTTTTATTGCACAAGTTAATTGCACTAAATATTATTTTTTGGAGCAAGAAAAAGTTTGTACGGCGTTTCATTTTTATAACACTCCACAATTAGCTCCCTCATTTTTGATGTTCATGACTTTTTTTTGCCCATTTTAGAAACTAAAACGTATCAAAATTATTATAAGTTAATCTATTGTTCTCAAGTGATAACGTATTTATTATTCACCAATAGCTCAGAAAATAAAGTAAAAACCGAACGTTTCTAATTACGTGGCCAGCCAAAAGCAACTATTTGAGAAATAATTGAAAACTTTTAAAAAAAACCGAACTGTGAACTCCGATAACAATGTTGATTGTCAACTCGTCGAATAACGGTACTTAAAATTTACAATGTAGGTCTTTGAACTTCGCACGTCTGCACTTCGATTTTATTTTTTTTAAAACATCGTTTCTAATTAGGTGTCCACCACTCTATGTATTAGGTATACAGTTGTGGAACAAGTTTTAAAATATATTTTGGGTAATTTTCCTTGACAAATTATTTTAATAAGTAAACAGAATAAATTTTTTAAACTTTCGATATATAATTGAACAGAAGAAGGTGGGCAGTTTTTGTTTTAGTTATTTTATTTGTCGTCTTTTTTTTGTTTGGATTAGGGATGGAAAAAAATATCGGTATATCAATATATCGATATTCTTTTAATATTAATCGATATATTTCGTCGATATTTTACTTTGCAATATATCGATACATCAATATTTTTTCATGCTATTTTCTTTCGATATTTTTGAACTCTGGTTTTTATTTTATGTTATTAATTTGTAAAAAAAAATTCTTGTCGCATTCTTCACCAAATAGAATGTCATTATGCTTGCATTGACAACAACTGCGCGACAAATTTGATCCCAATTAAGGTACATATTTGCGAGTCTATAGCAACACTCGTAACTAATGTTACGATTACAGTGTTTTGTTTTTAACGTATTTTTAACAAAGCCATGTGAAGTTGTATGTGTCCAGCCTTTGACGCCTGTTCTTTCTAAAGTCGCCCTGAAACATTTAATTTGTCAGGCTCCCTTGGTGACTTCGATATTATAAGTCGTTTGACAGGTGAACACATCAAACAGAGGGAGCTTCTTATGTCAGTATTTGAAAGTTACTGGTTTAATTACATTTTTACAGCGCCTTACTTTGTAGTTTAACCACAATTATAGTTTTCTGTATGAATTGTTTCTATATTAACCGTTAAACATAAATAAATTTTTAGTTAATAAAGTTCGTTTTTCCTGTATTTTATGAATTTACGTATAATATCGAAATATCGATATTTTTAAATCGATATATATCAACCGGCAACGATATTGAAAACTATCGATATTTTTTTGCATTTATAATCATTTAAAAAAATAATTTTTTTTGGAGTTTTAATTACATATGTATCTTAAAAATCCCTCTTTGAATTTATTAAAGAAATATTATGAAGTTTTTATAAACCTAAATCGTTTATTGAATATGGGGGTAAAGGTGTATGTATTACCACATACATACATACATATCGCTCATTTACTAGAAGAACGTCATAACTCAGAAAAACTAGTTTTGCAGAAAATGAGTTTAAAGTTTTCAATTTACATACAACTCAGTGGAAATATTAAAAAGTTTTCTTCTATCAAGAGGTGAGTTTACACGCGGTTGCATGCATTTTTTTCACAATCACCCCTATCGTGAATAAAATGTGAAATTTTGTTCCCTAGACAAAACAAAGTAAAACAAACTAACACAAAAAAGGGAACATATTTCAAGGGAATAATTATTTACGATTGCAATTTTGGAAAAGAGGAAAACAATTTGAGGGAACATTTATTCACGATAGGGGTGAATGTAAAGCATGATATAGTGAACAATTCTGCATCATTAACTCCAAAATTTCATTTTTTGAGTTATGACGTTCTTCTAGTAAATGAGCGATTTGTATATGTATTTCACTTTTAATTGCTTTTTTTTTAAACTTGTTTATATCAATGAAATATGCAATCTGCCGTTTTCCTAAGAAATAATTTCAACATTTTTTTTCTCTTTACGTTCAATTCTTATAAAATATTTTTTAGTTTTTTGAAATGAAACCAGATCATAAGAAAGACATTTTTGTGGTGACATGTTTCTCTTAAAAGAAGTGTATATAATTTTGGGTAAAATTTACAGATGCCACAGTCATAGCAAAATCGGAATTAACTCAACACTTTGTGTTTTATTCTACCAATCAACGAGTTAAGAGAGATGATCTTTACCTCTATCATCACTTTTTCTTAATAAACTGGACCAACAAACAAAGTAGATTCTAGCAGCTTAAAAGTAGTTTTTGCACATTTGATTCATTTAATGCACATTATGACTCTGTGTTAAATTGTAGCGCAGACTCATTGAGTTGTACAAACGAATTAAGTTCCATACAATTTCTGACAGTTATTTTATTTTTTTTGTGGAAAATATACATAAACTGCACGAGGCTAATTAATTAAAGTTTTGACAAAAATGTATTTTATATTTTATTAAGATTTTTAATAAACCTTTGATTAGACCTAATCATGTATTTAAGTTTCAGGAAAATAAAAATAAAATACCTTTTGATCTTACGTTTGCTTATAAAAATTCAATATATAGGAAAAAATAAACCAACAAACAAAAACCACTTACCTTATTTTCATCATTGCCGCTATCACACTGAAATAAATTAAGAGAAAAAAGAAAACAAAACTTAGTTCACAATAATTATTTTTCATAAACACAACAATAATACTTACGATATTAAATCCTTTTCCAATATTATTATTAATCCTATTGTTTGGCTATAATATTAATAATAAAAACAATGAGAAAAAAAAATAGATTAGATTATAAATTTAATAGATTAAAAAGCAAATTAATTTATTATTAACACTTATAACAATAAGCTTTAAAAATATCGATTGAAAATCATTATATTTAAAGGTTTGACCAATCAAGTAATTATTTCAACAAATTGATTGATTTTTTAATTATTTAATCTTTAACAAAATTTAAATGAGTTAAATTTTTTTTTTAATTTAATTTTACAAAAGTAAAACTAAGATATTGATATTTTCTGCAAAATATTTTTTATTTTATTTTTTAAAAATTCGTTGCAAGTTAAAACGTTTTTATATTGATCTTGCAAAACATAATATTTTTTCTATATTCACAACCACATTTTAAAATTATTAGTTGTTTAAAAAACCATTTTTGTACGAAATTTTATTATCAGATTAGGTCATGGTATGATTTTTTGTTTAAGTTTTTTTTTATGTAAAGTTTGACACTGTATGCAAGGGCTCAGTGTTTTTCGTCAGATACTATACCGGACGTGGCTCACCTAGGAGGTGTAGGATGGAAAGTGCTTAGAAAGTTCGTTTTAATGACCGAATTCCTGTGAGCAATGCGATTTTTCTCAATCGTTTTTTGCTCCTTTCTTTTTTTTTTCCCACCCCAGGAAGCGCACAACAAGCCGATTCCAGACTTATGTGTATGCCCTAAGGGTAATGAGACCCCTTTGGGGCTCGTTCTGTCGACCTAACCTAACCTTGACACTAGAAAAGTATTTGCTGATCTTCAAGTGATATATTAAAGCCACCTATTTAATTGCACCATGAAATTGGGGCATTAATTTTATAATTAATTTACAATTTTGTTGTAAATTGAAAACTGTTGTATTGAAATCAAAACGAATAAAGGTATACAAATTTTTAAAAAATTGAAACTATGTGCTGGCTTTTCCTGCACCCTTTTTTAATTCGGAATTCTATTTAAATTGCACATTTTTTAAATTGGTTTTCTTTATTTACTCGTTGTGGTGAATCAAAGTTTTTTTTTTTCAAAACATTGCTGTAAATGTTAATGCAGAAAACAAAATAAATTTACATTTAGGGAAATCATAAGCTAACTTATGATAACATAATGTCATATGTCCTAAAAATTGGAAATGGTTTAAGTTACTTTTCATACTAAGTGTCCTAGAAAAATATGACTCTGACTGCTATGTTTATTGTGCTGTCGTAAACTATCCTTAGCCGAGCGGAAAAAGCAACAACAAAGTACTTAATTTCAATTTTTAGGACACATATGACATTATGATATCATAAGTTAGTTTGTGAATCCTTCAACTATATATTTTAATAAATTAACAGTGTTTTTGTAACTATCAGAAAAAAATTGTTGGTGCCAAAATGCAGTTTATTTCATTGCATTTTATATTTAGCTACAAAAAAAATTAAAATATTTGTTTTAGAAACCATTTGCAAATACTTAGTTCACTGTTTTAAGGGGGCAGATCCCTAACAAAAGATGCCAAACAATTTTTCCTTAATGTTATACTATTAATTTGGTCTCTAGGGGCTTTATTACATAACATATAATCAAATAAATTAAATTTATTAAAATAATTAAACTCTTGGTTAAATTAATGGATAAATCAATTGTATATAGAATTTTCTAAATTTTAAAGAGTTCTGGTATAACTTTGCTATAATAATTGGCTAATTCATAACGTGTCCTATCATGGCATATTGTTATATTGTAATAAAATTTCACAATAGCATTAAAATATTGTTGTTGCTTTTCAAACAAAATATGTCCTATTATAATACTACTCTGTATGGTATGTTCATTGTGTTGTCGTATCCAATCAGCAGACCCCTGCGTCATACTCCTAGATACATGCAAAAGCTAGATGTGCTGAAACGCTAAGTTTCAATAAATTTCGGGAGCCGCCGCCACTGACATACGCTAAAAAGGTCTTGTTCCAAAAAATTAAACAAGGCCGCCGATAAAAGTGGCCGGCACAGCTCTCTGCCAATCAGCTGTTTTATTAAGTTTTATTTTTCAACCAAAATTTTTACTAAAGTTTGTGGTAGAATTTTTATTTGATTCCTTTTTTATTCACTTGAGTTAGCCAAAATATACTTTTCACACAAACCATCCATTATTTTAGTTTTTTTAATTTTCGACATTGTGGTGGCAAATTTTTATAATTGTTTTGTTTTGTATTGTTTGTTTTATATCAGCTGATTTACACTTGAAATATCACACTTAGATATGAGGGGTCGTTCACAAGTCTTATTTTTTTATGCTATTATTATAGGACATATGATTTCATGAGACTTTGCGAGTTAGCCAAATAAATAAAAAAAAAGTTATTTCTGCCTGGGTTAAAGATCTATTTGTCTGGATTAAATACCGATAAATATACAGCAAGATCAGTAACAATAAAAACCAATAGATTCATTTATATTATTTACTAAAAGGTAGCAGTCATACCACTAGACTAGGCAGTTATAGTTATTTAAAACCAATCCTAAAAAGATTTAAACTTTCTGACAGAGCAAATGAATTAACTTTTTGAAACATTTACCAAGAACGGTATGACGACACCGCAAGAAATAAAATCAAGACCTTTAAAGTAAATTAAATGCAAACAAAAATTATATTCATTTTTTTAATTGTCAAATTTGTATATAAAACAAAAGGTCAGGTGCATAGCAAATTAGTCCAAAAGCGTTCCAGATAACTATTTTTGTGCTATTTTGACAAAAAATGAAAGAGTAAAATTTTTTCTTTGGGTAAGTCGGACTATAATTAAATTATCAGCTGTTTTTTGTTTACATTTCAAAATCAAAATATTTTTAAATAAAGGAAAAAAAAGTTTTTATTTGAAATTGGTTAGAGAGCATGGAAGATTTTTTAAATAAACTTGAAGTTGCAAGTACATGTATTTGTGCATATAAATCACTTTCATTAATAAAAAACTCTTTTTTTAAAGTTCCAGAAAAACGTGCAATAGTTACTTGGCTTTCCATTTTGCAAAAAAATTATAAATAACTTTTTACATAACTGTTTTTTTTTCTTTTTCCAGTTTATTTTCATTCACTTTTACATGCAAATATTTTGCTTTTAAAATGTTATGCATTTTAAGCGTCTAAAATCACCAAAATAAAATTTATTTGAGAAAGTAAGCAGCATTAGTATTTCAAGATGTCCAATTGTGGTTTTTTTCGTTCCAGCAATTTTGGACAACTTTGCCACATTCAGAGAGTAATTTTCTTTTTACTCTCAATAGTCCGGACTGTTTTGATATGTACCTGGAACAGACCTAAAATTTACTACAACCAAAAATTTGCTCAATACCTATCGTTTGCAAATACAAAATTTGGATGGGTGAAGTGATGTACATATGAATATAAAAGCTCTTAGCATTTGGCAATATCGAGCGATATAATGTTAAAGAACAGGAAAAGTAATTTTCACCCTATTTTGGAATTTGAAAGAGACGTATTGAATAATTTTAAGAGTGCAAAAGAAATGCTTACATCGCTTAGGCGATCCTTGTGATCACCACTACTACTAGTACTATTATTGCTGCTATTGTTGTTGCCTCCAGGAGCAATCATCTCTTTGTGATGATGCTGTTGCTGTTGCTGCTGCTGAAGATGGTGGTGGTGAAGAGAAAGATGCTGCTGTTGTTGTTGTTGTTGTAACTGTTGTTGCTGCTGAAGGTGTTGATGATGTTGTTGCTGCTGCTGTTGATGTTGTAACTGCTGCTGCTGCTGTTGAAATAAATGTTGATGGTGGTGTTGCTGCTGCTGATGGTGGTGATGATGTAACAGCTGTTGCTGCTGTAGCTGTTGTTGATGAATTTTTGAATGAACACTTCCAATGCCGCCACCCATATTTAATGCATTTGGATGCGAATGATGCGAAGGGTGATGTAAATGATGTAAATCTTTTTGATTAGTAACATTTAAAGCCATAACTGAGGGCTGAACTCCTGTTGTAGGTGGCAGTTGTTGTTGTGGTGGTAGCACTCCTGCTGCCGAGGCTGACATATTTGTAATATAATCATTATTACTACTCGTATTATTACTATTATTACTGCTATTATTATTGTGCATTTTTTGATCCATTAAATGTGCGTTTGATTTCTGTTGGTTCGTGGTAAAAGAAAAGACAAGGAAAAATATTTAAAGAAAACAAAAAAAAAAAAAGGTTTAAAGATATACTTACATTGAAAGGTCCTGGTATGCAGTTGGCTGCCATTGAAGACATTGTTTTAAAGGAAGGTGGCCCCAGACCAGGATGAGGATGTATGCTATTGTGTTGTTTATAGGCATCATTATTTGAGCCAAGTGTTAAGAGAGTTGAACTATTATTTGTTGATGACAAAGTTGACGTTCCTGCTGTTTGTGGTGTTGACGTTGAAGCTGTCGAGTAAATCGTTGGTGGTAATTGCGTGTGAGGTGGTGGTAAAGCGATTCCTGCCGCTGCAGCTGTTGAGCCTACTGTTGTTTGTAATTTATCCACAACACTTGTCGATAATGTGGAGGAGTTGGTAGCAGTTGTGGAGCTGGCTGTAATCGTTGTGACTGGTGTTGTATGGGAGTTGGTTGAGGATGTCGAATTTGTTGATGATACTGCTACCGCAATAGGTGGTACATTTGGTGTCAACGTTGTGCTTGTTAATTTTGTTGTTGCCACAGTTGTTGTGGTTGTTGTCTGATGAGTTGTAGACAACAATGATATCGATGAAGAGGACTTTGTGCTTTTCTCATTTGTGTTGTTACTAACATTAAGCGCTTTGGCAGTATCCATTGCAAAGGAATTTCTATTCGAATTTTGTAAATTCGTTGATGACTTAACATTCGACATTGCTGACACGGATAGTGACGACGTAGCTGCTACGGTAGGTGCTGTTAGCGCTAATGATGACGTTGTTATTGTTGCGGGCATTGTAGCTGGCGTTGCTGAAACGGGTGCCGCACAATCATATTTATCCATCATAATACTGCTGCTGCTGCTGTTGCCATTTTCACCAGATCTGGCAACTCCGCCCATTTTGGCCTCTAGACTTATATTGCTGCTGGCAGCACCGCTACCAGAATTGCCACTACCATTGTGATTAGTAAATGCAGGAACTACAGACGTCGATGTATCTTTCCACGATGCAGCAGATGTAATAGTTGTATCCATAGGAGTTACACTTGTTGAGGCTGTCGCTACGGTGGCTGCTGACTTCATGGCAGCCAACGAAGAATCTGTTAAAGATGTCATATTAATATCTGTGCTTACAATTAAATTGTTACCACTACTGTTGATGTTAATCATGCTGCTGTTGCCGTTGCTGTTTCTATTATTAACATTATTGATATTGTTACTGTTGTTATTGTTGCTATTATTAATGAGCATTGTATTAGCATTAATTGGCGTAACACGCATACTGTTGTTATCACAGCTACTATTAAGACTATTGCTGTTATTGTTATCCTTGTGATGGTGATTATTATTGTGATTTAAATTCAATGAACCAATTCCAGCCACCACCCCAATATTGGCCATATTGGCTCCATTGTTTCCTAAAGTTCCCATACCGCCCATACCCCGTACGGGATGCGGCTGGCCAGTATCTATGATCTTTGGCATTTTGATTTCTTCGATGCTGTATGTGCATGTCAGCTCCTCCAGCGCTGATAATCGCTTTTCTTTACGCTTTTGGCCCAATTTTATTGCAAACTGTTAAGTATAGAAAGTAACAAAACGAAAAAAAAAAAATATTATTTAAGATTAAATAATAAACCTTATCTATATGTAAACAAATACATCAGTAAAATAGATGTTTAGATATTTTAAGTTTAAAATAAAGAGCAACTTTTGCCATAAATTCAAACTTTAAAGTATTTTCATCATTTTATTCTATTCTATTTCATTATATTCTTACTAAGGGGAAAGGAGAAAATGTATAAATTTTTTACATTAAACCGTAATGGCTAATGATCAGCTGATGTAATAAAATTATCTTCCCAACGAATGCAATTAGAAAAGGCAAAGTGTAACCAAAATTTTTATTTATTTTTTAAGTTCAAAAATTGTAATATAAACCTTATCTACATATAAATATATAAACAAATACAAAAGAAACTTTTGTATTTGTCCTTTCATTAAGCCCAAAACAAGTCGCATAAATTATTCTCACTTCTAACTACTGGAGGCCATATGTTCCTTATAGGATCAAGAGGAACCGGATATAATATACTAACTTCTGTTGACGAGCTTATACGAACTTATAAGATAGAAGGAATATTTTGAGGAAGCCCTAAACTATCCCTGTATCGCAGAAAGCTCCTCTCAAAGTGATAAAGCAACCGATACCAGAATCCAACTCCAATCTCCAAAGCTATTACACAGCTAAAAAACGGACG
This sequence comes from Paykullia maculata, assembly GCA_003055125.1. NCBI lineage: Eukaryota > Metazoa > Arthropoda > Insecta > Diptera > Rhinophoridae > Paykullia > Paykullia maculata. The sequence continues at coordinate 15,159 of NDXZ01034958.1, forward strand.
AGCTGCCGGCATTGATAATTTGCCCGCCGAATTTTACAAATCCGCGCCTACTACCATCGCTAAAATACTACTGCCACTATTTAAAAAAATATGGATGACTGATACTATCCCCGAGAAATGGAAAATATTTGTATAATTAAAATACCAAAACAAGAAGATCTAAATTAATTTTTTTTTTGTTTCTCTAAGTTCAGCAATTGTATGTATAAGAGAAAATCAAAAAGTTAAACACAAAAATAATGATTTGATTTTTCGATCAATGTACTTTTTGTTGTGTTTTTTACGTTAAAATTTTCATTTGGTTTATAGAAATTTTTATTTAAACGTACAAACAACATTAATAAACCTTTAAAAATTTTGTTTTAACATCTGCATAAACTCACAACAAAATAATAATGTGGACGAATATTTTGAGTATTTAATAAATTACCTACAAATGGACATTTTTTTTTTTTTAGCAATTATGTATATGAAAACGCTTTTATCGATTTTTTTATGAAGATTCAGACTCGTTAATTTTTACCTCAAGAGGTTCCAACCCTCCAACAGTTTTGAGGGAAGACAAAAAATAAACACTAAAAGTGGATTCACCCACTTGTTTCGGACAAAAATTGCGTCCGGACAACATTGTTTTTACTGAGAGTTGTCTGCAGCACGATTCACTCATTTTGAAAAATTTGTCCGGAAATTTAAAGCTACCACATGAAATTCCTACAAACATACGTAAACACGGCATATTAAATTTGAATTTATTCTATATTTTGCTACCCGATTTGGCTACTAAATTCAACTTCGTATGAAAAAATTTAAACTAGTGGCAACTTTGTCCATATTTGTCTTCACAAAAATTAAAATTAAACCAATTCAAACTGGGTCTTAACCATTGCACTTACCCTTATTATTATGTAATATTATATTATATTTTTTTAACTAAAAAAATTAATGAACATTTTGGTTACACTTTGCCTTTCCTTTTGTAATTGCATTTGTTGAGGAGATAATTTTTTTACATCAGTTGATCATTATCCATTTCGGTTTAATCTCAAAAATTCATACATTTTCTCCTTTCCCGTCTCTGAACCGAAAATATCTTTTGCTAAATGTAGTTTGACAACAAAAAAGAATGATTCGTATAAAATCGGATCGTATTCACATCTCTGTGTATATAAAATCGAAACGTATTTACATCTCTGTATTTATAAGTACACATGTCATTCATTAATCGTCGAAAGTTTCAAGTAGTTGTTTAAAAAAGTTTTTTTTTATTTCTTAATTTGCAGAAGCAGCAGTAGGTACTTTAAAACGTTACAAACTATAAATTTAAATAAAATCTAAGCAAGTGAAAAAACAAGTAATAGCGCTGTATTCGGCTGTGCCAAATTTTTACCACCTGTAGGTATGTAATAAGAAACGCATGTATTTACATGTCCGAAAGGTAATTCAAATTGTAGAAAACTTAATTTTTTTTTATGATATTAATTTAAGTCTATTAAGGTTTTTTTTGCCTATATCTTTGAGGATTAATAGGATATTTTTTTTTTTTTTTGTGTAAAACAATGTGGTCGTCTTTTTTTGTTTGCTTATATCTCAGCCGGTAGTTGATGGATTTTGCCAGTTTTCGATACCGATTTTCTCCGTAATATTTCCAAAAGTTTGATACCTCATACAGTTCTGGATGACATATAAGAGCTACAACAATTTGATTTCAACCAACACACGGACAGACGGACGGGCTAAATCGACTTCAGAATATATATTCAGAATATAAATTAATACTTTATGGGGTTGCAAATGATTATTATAGAAATTACAAACGGAATGACAAACTTATATATACCCTTGCCCCCTTTGGTAAAGGGTAAAAAATATCCAAACATCCACACACACAAATTTGCACATTTATTTAATTAGTAGAAACTAGGATAACAGGATCCATCAACTTTAGAAGTAAACTATTTAGGTATTTTATTCATGAGGTTTTGCCAGATAACATTATAAAACTACAACTTGAAAACATCAGCTTCATATTAGATAAGATTAAATTTATTTTGATAGTTTTTTGATTTTAGATTGACTAAAAACTTACAAATATTTTCGAATGTTTTAGTTAAAATGTCGTTTATGTTGATGGACGCATAAACTTTTAGACAAATTGTAAAAATTTATGTTTTAATACACAAAAGGTTTAATATTAGTTATAATTTAATGTTTTTATACCCTTCACCAGAATTGACAAGGGTATATAAAGGTTTATCATTCCGTTTGTAATTTCAACAATATTAATTTGCGACCCCATAAAGTATATTTATTCTGAATCCCTTTAGATAGGGAATTCGATTTAGCCATGTCCGTGTGTCCGTCTGTCTGTTGAAATCAAATTTTCTCAGCCCTCCCGACGTCGTACGGACGCGTTAGTGGTATTAAACAATCAGAAATTCTCCTGAAATGTTTGCTATTGAAATCCAGTAAAATCGCTTACTAATTGACCGATATATAAACCAAAAACGGCGACTACCTATCTTTTTTTTTTTTACTCAAAAATTATTTTTTTTTTCGTGTAAGACATGCCTTTTGAGGAATTTCAAAAGAATAAAAATTGGCGAGATATAAGAGAAAAAAAATTAACGAGATACAAGAAAAACAAAAATTTTTGTGCGCTCTTACTTGTTTTTTGTATTTTATGTATTAAAGTTTAAGCCAACATGAGATTATTTTTTTAATTTTTATTATGGTTATTAAAGTATGATGCTATTTCTGTAATCAATAAATAACAAATAAAAAATCAATAAATAACAAATAAAAAATTTTGAAGTCAAAAATCGCTTTAAATTAACGTTTGATCTTCAATTAAAAAACACGATCTTAACCTATTACCACTCACTGTCCCCATATAAGGACACCTGTTCAACTGATGGAAACTCTTTAAAGAATCGTTATGTCTTTTAATGTAAAATCAAATATCTCTTCTTAAAGGTTTAAACAAATTGTAAAAAAAGCCTACAGGTCGCTATAGCAAATGCAAATGTTATTTCTAGCCCCATTAGTTGTGCTCTCTAAATCGGTTTACTTTGTTGATTTCAAATTTGCTAGTTTTTGTGATAATTGTTTTAAAATAAAAAACTACTAGTCAGTTATTTTCCGAATAGTGTGTAAAAATCATTTAATGAATGAAAAAGTTTAACATTTTATTATATGGTATGGTTTTGTGAGTCTGTCCCTAATTAAGCACAATGAGCGTTACAAATAAATTTTTTTTTTATATTAAAGCAATAAATATTAGAAAAAATTATTTTGCTGGGCGTTTCTTTTTGGGCGGTAATGGGTTAAACGATTTTTGAATTTTGCTCATAATATCTACTTTAACATAATCTTTTGATGAAAGTGTAATTTTTGTCAAAAAATTATAGAAAAAATACCAAGTAAATATGTGTATGTATGTATGTATTTAGATAGAAAATTTGTTTTAGCGTTAAGAAATTTTACTCACCTCTAAGTCATCGTATGTTTTAAATTCTAATATAGCAAAACCATCTATAATTTCCTCTTCCAACACCGGTGACCTTGGCAATTTCCTTCGAACCGGTGGTGGAGGGCGAGGCGGTGGTTTATCGCGCGGCAAAAGCAGTGTTGAGGACGACGATGTCGATAGGAGATCTTCATCTAGCGATTCACCCTCACTGTCGCTGGGACTTGCAATCAGACCGGAATGACAGTCGGGCGAATGGGGTGGATTTAAAAGTAATGATGCAATACTGTCGGTAGGTGGTAGAAGAGTATTATTATTGTTGCTGCTACTACTGGAACTTGTTGTAAAAATGCCGCTTGAATTGTTGCTGTCTTCGCCCATGCTATTGGCACTACTGGCTTGATACAGATGAATGCCGGTGATGGTTGTTGTTGCTGAACTTAAATTGTTATTGTTGCTTGCATTGTTATATTGTGCAGGATGCTGGGGGTTATTATTTGTATTTTGGTTATTAGTATTTGGCGCTGTGTTGGAGTTTAACGCGTTGTTGCTGTTGTTAAGACTGTTGGGCGTGTTAGTCGCACTGCGATTATCACGTTCAGCCTGTAGACGTTGCGCCCGTTCACGTCTCCGTTTTTGTTGGCGCTGCTGCTTTGCATTTAAGGAAGCCGACGAGTTGTTATTTGATACGAGATTATTGGAATTGTTACTATTGTTGCTCAAGTTGGAAGTATAACCATTTGTGGCTGCTGCCGCCGCAGCGGCGGCCACTTGAGCTGCAGCCACTATCGATAGTTCGGTATCGGAATCAAAATCACTATTACTAGGTCCAATTGTAGGCGGTTGTAATGTCGACTGCATGTTGGCATTGTTGTTGTTGCTACTATAAAAATTTCCTGCCTGCATTGTAGGGTTACTGCTAAGAGAATTGACTAAACTGCCCATAACTCCACTACCAACGGATCCTGTTAAATGGTTAGATTGGTTGAGATTAGTTAGTCCCCCTAAATTACCAGCGCTATTGTTATTATGCATGGCATTTAGAGCCATTTGTGGCGAGGGAGGTGGTAAATGTAGTTGATCGCCACTACCAGTTGATCCTAGTAGACCAACTCCTCCTCCACTAATGCCTACAGCTCCGCTATTATTGCCTGCTTCTCCGCCACTTGGCAGTCCCATACCGCCATTATTATTTAATGATGACAATTGCGGAGGTAGACAGGCATTATTAGTCGGATGCAAATGATTAGACCCAGGCGACTTTTGGCCCTGTGTATTGCTACTTTTGTCCATCGCGGTAGCTTAAACGCGAGAGATTTAAAGTAATTTATTGCTCTTTGAACATGCCAACATGTTAGTTAGTTGACAGATCTTAGATCCAGTTAGCGAGAGAAAACATCAATACGATTTGCAAAATTTTTAAAATCAAGTTCAGAACATTGGCAAAAACGTAAGCCGTATTGAGTCTGGAAAACTGTCATTCGGTCGATAGGAAATGAGGTTGTAGACAATCTCAAGTAGACAGTGTTTTCGATTTGTTGTTGGTGTTGTTGTTGTTATTCTCGACTGTTGTTAATGTAGTTTTTCCTACACAAACACACACACGCTTAAAACTCCACTAGAAAACACGGCAAAAAATCGATTGATGTTCCGTTTTCGTCCTCGTCGTTGATGTTGTTGTTCTTGCTGCTAGTGACTCTTTTATTGTTGCTGTAATATTTTTGCTATTGTTGTTGCTTATATTGTTGTTGCTGCTGCTGCTGCTGTTGTGTTTTACACTTTTTCTCAATATCTCTGCTATTCAATTTTTTTACACATTCACACGACGATTTTCCTTTTTTTTTTAATGTTTTATTAAATTCTATTGATTTTTTTCATTACTTTTAAACTTAATTTTTTTTCTATCGACAATATAAACAATATAAATCATTAATTATTACTAATAAAATACTATGAAAAAGGCGACAAATTTTTCTCTTCTAAATGGCTAAGAAATTATATAGTTGGATACATTTTGCACTTTTTTCTGTCATATTTATACACACACTTCATTTTTTCCTATTGCAGCCAAATTAAATGGCACATAAATATTTTAAAGCACACTCTTGCTTCAATCAATTGATTGAATTCATTTATTTTAAATAAATATGCATATTCACAATTTGCTTGGGATTTTTTCGATAATTTTATATTTTTTCTTGACGTTTTCTTTCATTGCTGAAAATATGTGTATAGTTTTCCATTACAACATTTTTCTCACATCTTTTCAGAGAATTTTTTTCTTTTTTTTATTAAAAACTCATACACACACACACACTAGTAAACGATAACTTATATTTTTTTTCTTGTCATCTTTTATTTTGTCTCTTCCATTTATTTTTTAGTAGTGGTTTTGCATTTCTCTTTTATTATTGACATAGCAGTGTTGCTTTTATACGGTTATCTCTTTCTAACATGTGTCCGAGATGAGAATAATCAATATTTTGTTTCTTAGTTTTCTACGGCCTCTGTCGTGTGTGGTGTATACTATTCTAATCATAATAGGAATAATAGGAAACATACAAAAACATCAAAAAACCCGGTGTTAGAGTTGCCGTTTCATTTGCATTTGCAAACAAATTTTGTTCAATACATGTATGTACAACCACATACATATGATTTAAATAAATACACACATATACTCACACTTTCACAAACATCATATGCAAAAATTATTTTAATGTTGGATGGATGCAAGTATTTAAAGATAAAAGAATTGGCTAATTGGAATTTTTGTGATATGATAGGAACAAACCTTTTTTGTTTATATTTTATTTGACACATTATTTTTTCACTCCCACAAGAAATAACTTTTCACAGCTCAAAAAAATTTAAGCTGTAGGTATTTCTGAAATAAAAAATTATTTTTTTTTCCTTTTTATTAAAAATTTATGACTTTATTAGCAACTGAGAAAAGGTTAGATACCTATCTAGGTAGGTAGGTATAATCACTTTATCACAATTAAGAAACAGGTAGGTAGATACCTACTTTAAAGCAAAAAAAGCTGTCAGGAAAAGCATTTTTGATGTTAAAAATGTACCTATGTAGGAATGCAATGAAACGGATGGCAGGGCAAACATTTTGTTATTAGAGGTACCTATCCTTTTAAACAGCATGATAGGTACCTACATATGTACTTAATAGTTTTCAAGCTCAAATGTGGCTTGGATCGAATGCTAAACAAAATTTAATATCATCTACCTACCTATTAGTTTATAATTACCGATTTCTTTGTAATGTTCAAATAGGTATGTACAAGCGGTTTTATTTTATTTTTTATTTGATTTACACATTTAAAAATAATTGCTTTTTTATGTATTTTAAAAGTAAACTTTAGAAGGTATAATTTTAAGAATTATTAAAGCCAAATGAGATTTTAGTTAATTTTTATTTAAGCACCTACCTATGTATGTACTATTTAAAATAAAAGCTTAATAGGTAGGTAGGTACCTACCTATTTATAATAACGCAAATTATTCTAATTTTTTTAACCCTTTTATTGTTATTTCCACAAATTTAAAAACTGAGCTTAAGGCCCTTTTTTAAATAAAAATAGTTTTTATTTTTCTTTTCAATATTTCACCACTTCGTTGTGTAGCATCATCAGAAAATTAGAGAAAAAAAACCTAGTTATAAGGTATGTGAAGGGTATTATAAAAGTTTTACATTTCAGTTTGAAAATTTGATTTCGAGTTTTTGATTTTTTCCCCCAATTTTATTTTAATGTAAATTTAAGCTGCTTAAGTGTTTGCGATAATTAAATATTAATTGAGAAAAAATGTTTTTTTTGCTGAAAGTCGGCTATACTTCCCGTTAAAAAGTAAATAAAAAATATCGTAAAAATGTAACAGTTACCTAAACTTTAAGTTAAAAAAAAAGAAATCCAAAAAAAATCTCACAATTCATACAAAATAAAATTCAACGACAAAATAAAAATAAAAAAACACCTAAAACAACAACTACGGGTAAGATACAAAAAATAATAAAATAAACAACAGAACGTGTGAGGCAAAGGAAAACAAAAACATTGCAAGAAGTTTATTAACCGCAACTACTTAACTAAACACAAAATGCAAAACGAAGATGTAAAAAGTCAAAAAGAGAGGAAAAAACATGAACAGTCAAAAAGTATTTTAAGATGTTATTTATAAACGATTAAGATTTTTATTAGTTTTTACCCATTTTCTTTTACACGTTTTATTTTTATTATTGAAATATTTTATGTTTTATTCATTTTCTTATTTTATGTTTTACAATCGGAAGTTAAACGAAGGAATAGAGAAAACAATATTCGTAAAGCAGTACATAAATGAAAACTTTATCTTAAAACACACAAAATGTCAAATCAGGATTACTAGAAAAAAAGGACGTTCTTTTTTCGAATTTCTTTCCTCGTTCAAACACTCACAAACGCATATACTAAATTATAAACACGTAAGCCCATATATATAAGAGCACGAAAATGAATTTTTGTTTTTGTTTTCTTATTGAAAATTTTGCAAAATTATGCCAAAGCCGTATGTGCAACTCACTCACGTTTTCACACACTCTCATACATTGGTTCGTCAGTCGGCCACTTTGTCAGTCAGTCACTCATTATTTTCTTCGTATAGTTGAAAATAAAAGAAAACTAGAATAGAAATCACAAACAAGAGCGAAGGATAAGTTGTTGATGCAAATTTTCTTCTTAAATAATGTTTTATATGCTTTTGAAGAAATCTGATTACAAATACTCTTGATTTGCATACATACATTAACTAATTCATTAGTACACATAACAGCTCAACACTTTTTTAAATTATTTAGTTAAAACATTTTTTTGTTTGATAAAAAAAACTATAAAGTTTTTGTGTGTATTTCTTACATCGTTTCATTTTTTTCTTTAACCACATTCACTATTTCAGTTCACATATAGGTCTTTCTCTTTCTCACGCATTTGTTTTAAGCGAGCTCGTATTTTCTCTTCTTTAGAAGCATCCCGCTGCAAAAACATGCATTAAGACAAAAAGAGTAAAAAATTTTTCCGACTTTTTCTTTGAAAAATTCTGTTGAATTTGTTTATATTTTTTTGTGTATTTCATGTTTTATTGATTGTGCGTTAGGTAAATTATGTTTTGCTAAACTTCTAGTTATTTTTTATTAATTATATTTAATTGTTTTCTGATTTATTTGACCGAAACAAATTTTCTAGGCGAGCCCGACCGAACAAACGCTTTACGAAGGTTTGCCGCACGATTGTGAATTATAACTCTTTGTTACGAAGTGTTTGACAGTTTGTGTACGCACTATTGTGCATTAATGTGGATGAGTTTCAATTGAAACACAGTCTAGGAAGATGTAAATAATGGTTAAAGAGCTAAGAAGTATGAATGTGGCTTGCTTGCAAACTGTTGTAAATTTCTGTTAAACGGTTTCCGATATTAGCGTTAATGAAGAGAATCACGTGTATCATATGACTCGATTTAAGACATTTCATTATTTTTTAAGTCGTTATGCAGCTTCTAAACGTTTTTCTTAGTTGTATGTACATATGTAAGTTAAGTTGCTTGAACATATGAAAGAACGACCAACTAATTTATATATGTATTTTAATTGTACAAGGCCGCATTTGACCGAACATGATCAAAAAATATTATTGCTAAATTGGGCTAGCCTAGAAGTAACATTTCTTTTTAACCACAAAAATGCATTCAAGTAAAATTATTTGATATTGATACAGTCTTGAAAAATTGAAAAAAAAACACCTATAGCACAACTGAAAACGGCGACTGTTAATATAGAAAAGGCTATGTAGTGACAAAAATATATACATAGCAAGAATATTATTTAAATTTTCATTCAAGTTTAATTTTATAATAAAAAATAAACAATAATTTAGCTCCCCTTTGCACTTTTAAGTAAAAATATAACTTGGTTTTACATTAAAACCATTCAATTTAAATAACTAGCGCTTTTTATATCTTTATACCCTTCACACACACACATGTGTTAATTATACCCTTCACACACACAC
>NDXZ01035012.1:8586-22656 GCA_003055125.1 Paykullia maculata
AACATTTAATTCGGATTTACATGAAAAAAAGTTTTTATATTATTTAAAACTTGGTAACATGCTTAATTTATTTGTAAAAGTTTATGAAATACATTATACCAATTTTCGTAATTATATTTTTCTATATATTAAAGTTAATAGTCGGGACATAAAGTTCATATTTCTTAACTAATTAATTTAAAAAAATGTATTCGTAGAGAAATGTCATATATTTTTCTAATTTTTGGCCTTTTAATACAAAAATGTTAAAAAAAGTACCTTTAATCCCTCCATTATAATTAAGGTTATAATAAGGGGCCTGTGGTTCCGTTATTCAATTTCATTGTTTTTGCGTAATATTTTTTATTTTTCAAAAATACAAAAACAAAAACTACATAATTTTAATTTTACACATTTTATTTGTTGAAAGATAATCTGTTGCACCTTAAAATGTTGCCCCAGCAAATTCCCGATGTTTAATTTTTAGCCTAAATTTTAGGAAATATCCCTAGTTTAGAGATAACATTGATCGTAATGTGTTTGTTTCCAAAAAAATTGATTTTTCGGTAAACAATTAAATTGAAAACAGTGACAGTCGTTATTTTTGTTTTTACTCAGCCGTTTACAGGCATCGTTTTTGTTTAGGGGTAACGGAAATGTGATTTAAAATTTTTTCTAAAATTGCTAAATAGACTCCGCTAACACATTAGGGGAAGTGGTTAAATACCCAGCACTAAAAAAAAATCTTAATTTGGAAGCAGTTACTTGACTAATGCATACCTACTGCTTCTTTTATTGCCTTTTGAAAATATTAGCTTGCAAAAATAATGTGCAAAATAAATATATTCAGCAGTTTTTTAAAAAGATCATTAAGAAGCTCTAATGCAGAGCCTCTACGCGAGGAATATCATACAAAAAATCATGTAACCTTTTATAGAACTGGAAACGGTGCACAACTGCACTGTACCTTACAAAGCTGCTTCCGAGGGAGCATTATTTTTTGCTGGGTAAAATATGTGAGTTCCAAAAAAATATTGAAGAAATTACAAGTAAAATGACATACTTACTTGCTTGTATATGCCGCTTTTCACTCATCGTGAAGGGTGCACAAAGACAGATGTTAATAATAAGAATATGCTACAGTTGTACATATATACGTACATTCATACATCTAGACATACATTTAATTAATTAACATGCCAAATGCTTTAAAGTCAAGTCTGGAGCGGTCGTGAGTTATATGTTGCATTAATAATGCAAAAATAAAACTCATGTCAACAGGTAAAGACAAAAACCCACATAAAAGTGCTTAAAATGCAATTCAAGTTCACAGAAATAACATATCGCCAGTTAAGATTCTATATAAAATAAAAAAAATTATGCACGTTTAAAAATTTTTATTTCTCTTTGTACAAATACATGCATATGATACGCCTTAATTTCGAATTTTTTTGATATTTTATTAATAAAATTCTTTACCTGTTGAATGTATTTGAAATGGGTGTTGCGATTATGATTAACTAACATTAACAATATCGTGTCTGAGGTGATTGACATCATTGAATTATTTTCATACATATTTAATTCATTTGTTGTTGGTTCTGATATTTTATCTTTATTCAAGATATAAAACATTGTTTTTAATTTATTACATCCGATAATATATTTATTTACCTAAGCTTGAATGTGATTACCTGACTTATATTAAATCTGTCAGTTTCATTTTGCAGAAAATTGTAACAATTCCACCAAGTTATAAAATAATATTAATCAAATAAATAGGAATAGTGAAAACAGTTATAGATTTACTGCCGTGTGCAAATAATTTTTTTACTATGAAAAGTGCGACGCCTCTGCTCTAAATGATTTATAGTTCTTCAGATGTATTTGTCTAAAATGTATTTGTATTGAAAGCCACCACAAATCTTTCTACAAAATTTGTTCATAGTTAAGTAGTACGAAAGTAGTTTAAGTTATGTCTCCATGTTTATTGGTTTAGTAGTTATAAGGGCTCCAAAAAAGTACCAAAATATAATTTATACACCCAGGCACCCAAATTTCAAAAAAATACCATAGAATATAATGCTTTTTTAATTTTGTATCTTGTCTAGTTTAGCAGATAAAAGGTTACCGGGTTTTCCGTTTTTACCCCCTAAATATTTGAATTTCCAAAAATCCCTTTCTAGTGGATCTATACAACAGGAGAGGAAGCTACAGGCCGAAGAACATGTCTCTAGCTTTATGCGATTGGGCTCTGCGATGATGAATAAATCAGTCACGTTACTATTTTATATACATACATATGTATGTATATAGATTTTTAAAGTTTCTTCTTTCTACAAAAAAAGAAAATCAACACGTAAATGGTGAACTCAAATTGCTAAATCTAAGACTTTGAAAAAACTTTGAGAAGCTACAAGTCCTGGGGGCAAATTACGGCATTCGATATCGAATGAAATTTTGTTCGATCGATCGAGTTTTCTGTGCATTTGGTATAGGAATTCTAATTAGAATTTTTTATTTTCGATCGATATCGAATGCCGTTATTTGCCCCCTGGGGCCTTATTCTGTCATTCGATAGCGATCGAGTTTTACTCGAACGTGCGAGTTTTCTTTGCTTAAGGTATAGGAATTTCAATTGGATTCCAATTGGAATTGTTAAATTTCGATCGCTTTCGAATGCCAGAACTAGGCCCCTGCTTAACTTTTCTTTTCATAAAGTCATTTGGGTCATTCTAATGCCCCTATGGCAAATTAAAAATTTTCACTAATTAATTTTATCTTTAGACAAATGCTTAACTGTCACTTTTTATTCCAGACATTAATTTAAAGTGTACATTATTGGGTAACAAATAAACTATGTATGTATGTATGTATGTAAGTATGTATAACATCACTCTATCTGATTCGAATCCAACAAATGTCACAGTTATTATTAACATTGAGACAATGGAAGTTTACATACCAAAAATTTTACGGATCCACATGAAAATTTTCCATGCAGTTGGTTACTGTAATGTGTCTTTTAATGAAAATTTAAAACGAAACGTGGCCACAGAACGTTGGCTTATTTTGTGGTCTCTTCTTTTACTTATGGCATATAATGTTGTGTCATTTGTTGTTCTAAGCAGCGGCGATGTGTTTCTTTTTTCCGATGACAAATTTGGTTATTTCAATGATGTTTTGAAAGTAAGTTTTGCCAATATTGCTGTCACCACCTCATATCTGGAATCGATTTCTAAACGCAACGAAATTTATAAATTCTGGACAAAATATAATAGTTTGCAAGATAGAACATATAAGTCAAACGATTCTATTTCTTTCCATGAGTTATGGGAACATCGACGTTTTTTGGGAATTTTTTATGTTGTCATTATTTTGGAGTCCGTCATTATGATATTGTTTGTCGTCTTCAATACCATGACTCCGCATTTGATTATGTTTTGGAGCGCTTTCACACCTTTTATCTATGCTGTGCATTTACGTAATATGCAATTTATCTTCTATATTGAAATAATACGTTCGGAATTGGTAAAATTGAAACAAGATTTAGGTTTAATGGCCGATTATTCGCGCTTTGTCGCCTACGGTTGTGGTTTTAAGGGGTTTGAAGAGTTTCTTCGCAAAAAACTGCTTAACAAACAGAAACATTATCAAATGGTTTACGAAATGTTTGAACATTTTCAAAATGGTTTTGGATTTTCAATAATAACGGTTCTTTTGATGATTTATGTTCGTGTTTTGGTGGATTCATATTTTAGTTATTACATGACTTTTCGGGATTGGAATAAAACTGGTAGTTTGATAGGATGGCTTAAGTTAAATATTTTATTTTCATGATAATGGTTTTGTGTATTTCAGCAATAATTTCAATTATACCAGCCTGTTTCCAAATTCCTGCCTTTTTGATAACTTCAAAAAATTGTATGGATGTGGTAAATTTTATTAAATGAAAGCAGGAAATTCATGCTTATATAATATTTTTTGTTTTTTTTTTAGGTCAAACTTATAACTTATAACCTGCACAGTATTATCAGCCAGTTTAAAAATCATTCGAATATCGCTAGTATTCAGGTGAGATGTTACAGTTTATTCTTAGCTCGAGTAGTCTTAATTACACTAATTAAAAATTAGGTTGGTTGAAAATTGACTAAAGGATAAACAGAATATCTTTTGATTTTTTATCTAAACCAAAACGTGAAAGATTTTTCTTAACTTAAATAATATTTTTTTTAATGTCAAAAATAGAATTTAGAGAGTTTCTACCTGAATTGTGTTAAGCTATTAAAATGAAAAAATTCAGTAACCTCCTCGAAACTTTACACTAAATAAATACTTACAAGAGAAAAATTAACTGTTTTTCTTTAAATACCAGAATAAAAATATTTAAGAAGCAAAGAAAAAATAGCCCTGTAGGTATCTGGCCTTTTGTGAATTCATAATTTGGTTACTGAACCCTTTTTAGGTTAAACTTTAACTTATAACTTTTAATTTGCACAATGTTGTAAATCAATTTTAAAGCGAAAATAGCACAAACTAGTTTACAGATTAGATAAGTGGTTTATTTTTTTTAATCTTAAACAAATATGAGCATGTGCGCAGTAACAGAGATTGTTTTTTCTCTTAAGTCAATCCAAAAATAATTTTTAAAAAGGGAAATATATTCATTAAAAAAAAAAACACAAACAACAAATTATAACTTTATACTTATAAATTAATAACATTTCATATCTAACAGCTGCAAAATTTCTCTTTGCAAATATTACACCAACGCATCTGCATTAATGGCATTGGAATAACTCGTATGGATGGCTACATGCTAACCAAGGTAATTAATGTATATAATTTGAGTTAAAGGATCGAATTTTTGACATGGAACAATAATGCTTTTTTAAGAAATAAGTATAGATTTTTTTGTTATTCGATATGTGTCATTTGTAGCCTTTAAACTCCTTCATAAAAAATTCAAAATGTCATATATTTAAGTAAAAATTCTGAACAAACTAAATCAGAATTTTTACAAGTCCAAAGCAACATTAAAAACCAACAAAAAAATTGTTGTGTCTCATATGTCATATAAAATACTTTTATAATTTTTTTTTTAATTATTTGCGATTTAGAAAACAAACTATTTATTTAAAAAAAAAATAGTTTTAAAATTAAAGTATGCATATCATTTCATTTGAAATTTTAAAAATTACGAACATTACTTTAAAGGAGTATAAGGAGTATTAAAAATACAAAAACAATTTTTGCGAACAAATTATATACCCAAAAATTTCCAGATCCCTATTGAAAAAAAATCCAAATTTGGGATAAATCTCTCTTAACTTATTTTTTGTGTAAAAATAAAAATTGTTTTTTGTTAAAATTTCGAAATTTGCTTGTATCTCGGAATTTTTTTTTGCTTAAATCACGAATATTTTTTTTGCTTGTATTTTGGAAATTTTGTTCTTTTAAATTCCCCAAACGGCATGCCTTACACACGTCTTCTTTGTTTATATCTCGTCAATTGTCGGATTTTGGTGATTTGCAATAGCAAGAATCTCGGGGATTGTTTGATACCAGTAACGGCTCCGTACGACATCAGGGGCACTGACAGACGGACATGGCTAAATCGTAAAAATAAATGTATTACTTTATGGGGTCGCAAATGAATATTGTAGAAATTACAAACGCAATAGCAACTTATAAATACCCTTGTGACCTGTAGTGAAGGGTACAATTACTAACTAGCCCAGAATCAGCAAAGATATGGGTGAAAAACCTATAAGGACTAAAGTTAATATCATAAAAAAATCAACTTTTCTAAGACTTTAAATACCGTTCGGACATGTTAATACATACATATGTATATATACACACATACATACATAAATACACGTGAAGTAAAGGGTATATAAGATTTGGCACAGCCGAAAATAGCGCTCTTACTTGTTTAATTTGAATTACGCCCACCTTTTCGGTTTCAGAAAAAACAAACCCTCGAAGACGCAAGTTTCATATCTCTGCAAATAATAAAAAAACTGGATATTTTTCCACAAATATTAATTCTTTAATATAGGGCTTTTATGAATTCATATGATGATTTATCATATAAATATAATATTGGCTGTAAGATATAACTTTACAGGGGGTTGTGAATTAGTAAAATGTATATAAATTCTTTCTGGACGCATAGTCTAAACAACATGGTGTAAATGTGCAGCTTAAGTTAATATATATTTTTTCCTTTTCAGGCCATTGGTTCGGTTACCACTTACATGATATTCTTTATACAATTTATGCCTAAATTTACTAACTTTCAAGAGGATAAACAGAATTAACTAAAACATTATACAAATTTTTTCTTTCATTTATTTATCTATAAAAAATGATCTTGTAATTTTAAAAACATAATAGTTTTATTTTTATTTTTTAAGCATTTAATTTAAGTAAAGTTTAAACAAAATATATTTTTAAAATGTTTTTTTTTTAACGAAAAGAATTAAACCAAAAATAATGTAGAATGTTGTAATGTAGTTGCAATAAATTAAATAAATTGTAAAAGTGTATATGATCAAGATAAAACTTAAAATATCTTAACAAATTTGAAATGGAATACAAAAAATGTCTCAAATATTTTTTTAATTAAGAAGAATACCCAAATACTCACAAGAACAACGTACAAAACTTGTGATACTTTCAAAATAATCTTTTTTAAAGAGATTAATAGACATGCTTACAAAAGCTTTCATAAAAATTGTTGAAAAGTTTTCTATTATCAGAAAATGTATCGATGGAAATTTTTATTTTTATTAAAAAAGTTATTTTTAAAACATTTGGTGCATTTTATGTGTTAAATTATGCGCGAGCCTATAGAAACATTGGCACTATTGAAGTTATAGAATTTTTATAAAATTGAAAATATATAATTGGAATTTAGGGAGACTCTATTCTAAATCGTTTGTTTAAAAGTTTAATATTTTATTGCATTTTTATGATTAAAGTATGTAGTACTTTTTCAGCATCTTTTTTGTTTAAAGTAAAAGAAAGTTCCTTTTGTTTTAAATATTTAATATTTTTGTTGGTTTGTTTCAGTCTAGACTTATTAAAGAAATCAAATATGAGGAGCGAATTCCTAAACCTTATATAATTATGTATTTAAAATAAATAAATCCTTTAAAGTTTTCTTTTAATTTTACTGTTAAAAAATTCCCCCATCTAATCGTATTCATGTGATGATTCCCGTTTTGATATAAGATTTTCCTTCTCCTCATCGTTACCCACAATAATGGTGGTACTTGACACTGTATTTCGATTCTGAGCTTTAGTGCGATGTATGTTATGAGTTAGACCCGATTGGGTTAATACCTCAACCTCATCGTCGTCATTGTCATCATCGTCGACAGCAAAGTATGGATGTGACGATGTAGGACGGAATTTATAGCCCGTCAAAACAAAGAAAACATAAGTGGCCATTTCACGGAACATTTCATCCAACCAGGCGTATTGGAAGGCCACCGTCATTTTAAGTAAATAAACAATAATGCGTGTAAAATAGATATAACAGACGATCATTATGTAAAATTGGCGGAATAATTTCAATTTACGTAAATTAATGGCAGCTTTGCCATCAGTGGCTGAGGCTTCGTGCAAATGGCGTATCGACCAAACGATGGGAAATAATATGGCACCACAACATAAAAGATCTACAAAAATGAATATATTATGCCAGGTTCGGTATTCAGCATCACTTTCTTCAGATTCTTCTATTATAATTTCGGCTACATTGGCTAGAACCTTTAAATTAATTGTATATTTTAGATGGGATTTTTATCTAAAAACGTTTACTTTCTTACCTGCAAAGGTATTACGACCATAAAGATTTTCTTGTCTTTATCGGATAGAATATGTTTGATAAATGTCCAGCCAGTACCAATTAACACAATTGTTATGAACAAAACTGCTCCTTTAAGTCTAGAAATAGAAAAAAATTATTAAATTAAATATAGAGAGACAGAGAGAGTGGAAGGGAGAGAAAAATAGCATTACTTTAGACTTTTTTACCTAAAAAATATTAATCTATGTGTACATATATTAATTTACTTACAAATGTGCTATGTAGTATAAAATGGCCCAAGCTTCCACATGTTCTCCTCTGATTTCAATAAAATGGTAATTAATTGAATGAAACATTAAAGACAATGATTTTAAAAATACTAAAACCGCCATTATGTAGTGGATTTTGTAAACGGTATGTCTGTAAAACAAACATTAAAAATATGTTATAAATGCATTTTAACATTATAAAACCTTCAAACATACTTGCTTTTTTTGAGTATAAATACCCAAAACAGACCAGACAAAAAGAATAGTAAAGACATCATTAAATATAATGCGGGTAAAGGCATTTCGCCGGCTGACAAATAATTGCCATTGTTGTTTTCTTCAATATCAACCTATAAATAAAGAGACAAAATCTTTAAGTTGAGAACATAAAAATTTACTTGTAGTTAACAACTTACTACAAACGAAACTTCTTTATTGGAGCCATGATAGTTTTCACAGTTATGGAAATATAAATTATAAAGGCCTTCTTCATGTAATGATGCCACAAACATAGAAAACTAGAAATATTTTTGAAAATTACTATTATATTCATTTCTTTTTGTACTTTTCGATTACTTACCGACATATTATAATAATTTACACCGTCCACAGTTGATTTAATTAAAGGTAATATGAAATTATTACAAACTGGATTATGGACATTTTCATTTGAAGCATATTCTTGAGCTTGCACCACAGATGGCTGGGTTGGTGGGTTTAAAGTTTTTTCGAAAACATCTTTTTGTGCTGCTGCCGCAGGTTTCTTTTCATTACTTGGCGTTTGCTTTTCATCCGACACTATAAGTTGTTGTTCCTGTGTCTTTTTGGCATTTATTGAAGGCTTTGATGGTACTAAGGGCGCTTCATAGGAATCATCATCATTAATTACAACGGCAGGCTCAATTTCAGCGTTAGCCTCTCCCTCATGTGGTGTTAAATCACGTCGTCGGCGTCGTGGGCCCAAAACAAGCCTATTTTGGGTATTATGTGTTCGTGATTGTCTTTTACCACGATACATGGGAAACATTGAGCTGTCTTTATATATGTGTTGGTTACGCCATTCGGGGGAGCATTTTACGTGGACCCTTTAAATAAGAACACAGCGAAATTAAAATGGACGGCGGGGCGCGTAGCCAATGTTTTATAGTAAACTTTTTATAAGTACAAATTTAGACAATAATTAAATTATTATGTATTAAAAAAACTTTCGAGTTTAATTTTTATTGCATTGATAGGAAAGGGAAGCCATAGAAATAATGATACTGCCACAAAAACAAAAAAACTTGAACTAATATAACATATTAAAAACTTACTGCAAATTCTTTATATCGAATAAAAAGAATAAAATGGGGCCACTTCTCTGCAAAACAGATGCCTCTTCCAGCAAACACTTGTTTTGATGAGAGTCCAAATAAGGATTCATCTGATCGATGGTGGTCTTATCCAAAGATAAACCCAGCTAAAATGATAGGTTATAACCGTGATTAAAATAATATTTTCCTGCTGTGTTTTAACAGCAATCTACCTTTTCATGACCAGTTTCCGATGATAACACCAGATTACTGAGATTAACATTCAAATGGCCATTGGCATAGAAACCAAATGTAGACAAAGCAATATAAGGGCGGCCATCTGTCTAAAATTTTACATCATCTCAATTAATATTAACCTTTAAGCCTTTTCTTACTATAATTACTTACTCGAACTTCTAAATGATGTTTGCGACCCTCCGCTAGTTGTCCACGTAAAAATGCCGCAATTATAATTAAGACAAATATTGATTTGGCCAACGTCATTGGCTTCCTAATATTTGTTTTTGTCATATTTTAATAATTGTGTTGCCTAATGCTGCTACTTTGGCTGCTTTTTTATTCTTTTTATATTGATATTTTATATTATGTTTTTTTAACAAAATAAAATGAATAAATATTAAAATCTTTAATCCAGTAAAAAAACTTCCTTTACTTAATCACTTGCCACACAACTACAGCTGGTCGTTTGACAAATAAGAGAAACATTTTGAAATGAAACACGTGTAATTCAATTAAAACAGAGATGGTTCTTTATTAAAGTGATGGTATAGTGGGCAAAAAAAAAATATATAAAACATATAAAAATATTAATAATAAAAATTTTAGTTAAAATTAGGTGTTTTCTATTTTGTAATATTTGAAAAGAAAATCTATAATGACGAATTAAATGCCCAACATAAATTTTTGCATTCAATAAACTGTTTGTAAAATTAAAAACCTATATAAATAAAAAGGTTAAGTAGTAGTTAAAATTTTTTTATATTAAAATTATTGTTTTTATGTAAAAATATAAATTATTTGGAAAATTTAAAATAAAATATAAGAAATTTTATAAAAATAAATACTTATAAATATTTCTTTACTTTAAAATTGGATTTAATTATTATGTTCTCAAAAGCTGATTACAAGTATTACCATTACGACAGCAACCTGAGGGGCACAGAGAAATATTTTGGCCAAATCTAGATGTAAAACATTTTATGTTGGGTCTTCTGCTCACGGGAAAACACAACCGTTGACAAACTGTCTGACCGGCGCGTATAAGTCTTGTATACATCCGACATCTGCCTATTTGTGCTGAAAAGAAAAAAGTTTTACGTATTGGATTAAATATTAAACTCATTTACTTGGCAGGCTAGAAGCAATATTTTATAAATATTTTACTGAATATATTAATCAGTCAATTTAATACAGAAAGTCTTTACACATAGCAACCAACAGCTTTAGAATTTTAATCAAGTGTGATATTGGTAGCTATTAAGTTATAGTTGCCAGCTGGCAATGCAACTAAAAAATGGTTTCTTTTTTCATATGTACATATACATACGTATGTATTTACTTTAGATGCAAAGAATTTTCCAGAATTTTTAATTGGCCTAAAATTCAAATTGCTCGGGGACCATGGAATCAATTTAGTTTTTCGAATGCAAAATATTCCGTACATTGCCCAGAAACATAGAAAACGCGTTGTCCCGTTGGAAAATATATTTCTTTTTACGGTTTTTTGCATATTTGAAATAAAACATCTCCCAAAAATTTTTCAAATAAAAGTTTTGAATTAATTTTTGTCCTTACAAGGCTAGTTTTAAATCGTAGGTGGTGCCTTGCTGAGCTCTCGGTTATGACGATACTTCTGTTGGGTTAAATAATGTCTAGAGCAACTGTAAAAGTTGTGGTATCACCTTGAAAATTTTATTACTTTGTCTTTTCTTGTGAACATTTGTATTTTTGGGTTTTTATTTTTTTTCATGCTATGGATAGAAGTACATAAGAAACCGGTTTGTAACTGAAAGATTAATTATTTTGTATTTTCCGATAAGTCGGCCAATTTTTTGTAAGTTCATCTTTAAAAACTCTTTTGATAAAGCAATAATGGCATAACTATTGCCAACTTTATGGAAACTACTTATTACCTATAAGAAACGGTTTGTTAATATGGCAATTTTTCTTAATGTAGAAAATTAGAACTCACAACAAAATGCGACGAATTTCGCTTTATTAATTTATTAAGAATAAAAGTGCTGCACTCTCTTTGCTGTATACTCTTTGATAAGAGAAAGAGAACCTCAGTTAAGTTTAATGGACAAATTGGATTAAACAAACAAGTATACCGTATATTTTATAAACAAAAAAGGATAAAAAAGAGGATACAAAAATATTTCTTACCCGTGACAGCAGAACTGCATAAAACGAATGCAAGTGCGAAAATGTAAAATGTTTTTAATTTCATTGTAGTGGATTTTATATAATAAATCAATTTTATTGTAAACTTTGTAATGACAAGCGTTTATATAGTCGAGATTAAACTTGAAAATATTTCTCAATAATAAACATGTTATTAATTTTGTATTATTTATATTATATTCTTATTATGTTATGTATTTAAATAACATACAACAACAATAATTCTTATCGTTAAACAAAGTTTACTATTTACTTTAATTTTATATTA
The DNA here is from genome assembly GCA_003055125.1 of Paykullia maculata. Taxonomy (NCBI): domain Eukaryota; kingdom Metazoa; phylum Arthropoda; class Insecta; order Diptera; family Rhinophoridae; genus Paykullia; species Paykullia maculata. Next base: position 20,641 of record NDXZ01035012.1, read on the forward strand.
AAGTGTTGATTTATATTGCGACAAGATTTATTGTCTGTTATTAAACAATTGAATAAGTATCGCTTTCTTTTTAAACTGAAGAAATGAATAAATATTTTTTTGTGTTTTGCATTTTTATATTTCTTGCAATTGTAAACGGTAAAGAAATTTAAATAATAAACATTTTCTTTGTTGTTAAAAGGTTCAATAATCAATTGTTTTAATATCTTTTATTAAGAGAATTCAGCTGATGAAACTTGTCCATTGGGGAGAAATGAAATATTTTATTTGTTGGGTCCCAATTGTGATCGCGAGTGTGGCAATTTGAATAAACCTTGTCCGAAAAAGGGTGAGCCCCATCGCACGGGTTGTTTTTGTCGCAATGGATTTGCCCGAAATTTGGATGGTGTTTGTGTGCCAATTGTGTTTTGTTAATTTTAAATTTATTATATGAAGTTTTTGTTATTTTATATTGTAAAACAAAACTACGAATATTGTAATAAAACTAACAAGAAAGTTATAGTCGGCCGTTTTATACTCCGCATCAAAATATAAGACTCTACAAAGATTTTGGTAACTTTTGAGGGTAGGCTTTAGGTGGAAGCTAGTTAAGTTGCAAGATGTCGATATGTTAAATTCTGTTCATTCTTATGAAAGTGTTTGGATTAAGTTTTAGTTCGATATCAATATTTTAACGGTTTTACGAACTTTAAGGTGATTTTCGGAGTTAGGACTTTTATGGGAGCTAGGGCCAATATTGACCAATCACTGTAAATGTTAGTAGACTCCTTTACGTTTTTTTTGAAAGTGAACTGATTGCTGCACAACTGGTTGGATATTCCACAGAATTTGTTGAATCCACTTAGTATATATTTCAATAAAATTTAAATAGAGAAAAAATGAATTAAATTATAAATTTCCAAAAGGTTTTAAAAAAGACCCATCTTTTCCGAAATATTTTAGGTGTTGCCCTAGAACATAACAATTTTTATTTTTGAGGGCTTCACTTGTAATATTTTTTTTCGCGAAAACCTACTATACATACATACATACAAAAACACAAATAATTTTTAAACAAAAACACCATTTAATTTACATTGGCTTTTCAATAAAAACATCTGGATATGAGAAAAAAATTATTATTTATTAAAACATGGTTTTAGTAAGTATACAAATCGCTGTACGTATAAAAATAAAAAATGTTATTTTATTTACAATTAATAAATGTACTTTGTTTATTACCTTTTTTTATAACTACGGAACATAGCTTAGCTGGTTTGTATTATTATCGCCATCACCGCCATAAATCCCTTTTAACACTTGTATTTAATTTACAATATGAAATTTATTGTTTTAATTAAAAGCTCAATGTCCTACAAATGAATTATACTATAATTCTTCTGGCCCATCACCGATTTGTGATGTAAACTGTCAGGATTTAAAACGTCGCTGTCCGTTAACCAACATACGACCAGTGGCTGGTTGTTATTGTAAACTAAATTATGCTCGTAGTTTACAACAAAAATGCATTCACCGACAAGAGTGTGGTTGAGTTTAATAAAAATTTTATACTTTAAAGTGTGTAATTATTTTTTTTATTTATTTTAGTCAATGACTGTAATAATAATGAAACTCCTATTGCCCCGTTATTGAGAGGATGTGAAAAGATTTGTTCTACTGGCTCGACAAGGCGACGCATAACAATTTGCTATCGTATCGAAGAGAGACGTTGTATTTGTTCTGCGCAGTTTTGCCGTACACGTGGTCAGTGTTTAAAAATGTTTAAGTTTTAAAAATTAAAAGTTTAAGTCCCATATTTATAATACATTTTTAAGTTTATTGAACGAAATTTTAATACAAAATTTATTTAATAAACTTAAAATTTTTTTATAAATATTAAGATAAATTTTCAATTAATATTTTTGCTACAAAGAGTCAAAGTATGTCAAGTAATGTAGCGTTAAAGTTAGCTGGATAACAAACAACCCCAACTTAAAAGCAACTAACTTACATATCTCTTACTTACAGCTAATACTT
>NDXZ01035022.1:0-19957 GCA_003055125.1 Paykullia maculata
AGGGTAATATTAACTTCGTTAAGATCTTTGGTATTATTTTGTTTTAGTTTATTTATTATAAAGCCAAAACGAATAAATAAAAAAAAGGGTTTTTTGTTTAGTTTTGCCACACAAACACTCACTCACACAACCAGAAATGGCTAGAATTTCTTTTTAATAATAAAATTGTTTATTGGTAGCTTAAGACAATATTGTTTTGTTTAGAAAGAACCGACTAAATAGAAATCATGTTGGAAAAAGGGCAATACAGCAGAAAAGAAATATTTTTTATTGAAACTATTTACCACTTAATTTTTACTAGATGCTTTTATTGTATAAGATAAAAACCTTAATAATGACATTACTTTTATAAATTATAAATCATTAAATAGATTTACATTAAAAATTGAATGAAAATGTTTAATAAATAGGGAATATGCATTTCTAAATTGTATGATAAAGTATTATGAGCTTTCTATTGACGTAAGTTTGTTTCTTAGTGCTTACAGTAACGATTCCAAACGATGCAAAAACGTAAAATTTTAATTCGGAAATTTTTTATCTCTAATAATAGCACAATAATAAATTTAACCTGTTAATAATTTCAAAAATTCTAATAATAAGTTTTTTTTAAATAATTTAAAAATAAATATGAAACAGTGTTTCATTTTTGTGTGTTTGTTTTTTTTTTAACTCTTAGTATAAGTTTTATTAATAGTTTGATAAAAATAGTATAGATGTTTATATCTGGATTGACATTACTGTTGCTGATTTTTGGTATTATTTACAAAATAAAGACAAATATAAAATTTAGGCACGAAAATCGGAAAAAAACTTTAAAAATGTACAAAGTTGTACCTGCTTAACTGTAATTCTCTTAAAAGCTATAACAGATATGCAACGTGTTATGGTTACATTTAAAGTTGATTTGATGTGCATCATAATCACTTTTTTTCACTTTTCTTGATCTATGTTTGTAACAAATTTCAAAGTGAAGGTATTTGTTGATTCAGAAATAAAAATCTTATTTTAAAAACGTTTATTGTATAATTTATATACTATGAATTTCTATTTGAAACTGTTTCAGTTAATATTGAAAATTATATCAATATGTTTTTATTATATGTTGAAAACTGAAAAAGACACACAAAATTTTAAGTTATTTAATAATATTGTTTATGATTTTTAAATTTATAATTAAACTGTAACATCTGTTAGCAGTAAATAAACATTTGCCGATCAATTTTAAAAAAATAGTTTATTTAATAAAGTCTAGCTTTCAACAACCATATTTTACTAGCAATTTATACTCTTCTAACTAAAATGAACTCTCTTAAGAGAGTTAATAAAAAAAAATTTATTAATTAAAAAAAGATAATTTCCTATGGTTTTACTCAAAAAAAAAATGTTTAAATATTTTTGAAAAAAATTTTTTTAACAATTTATTCTTATGAAATAATTTATTCTCTCCCACTGTACTAGTTATCAATATTCCTAAAAGTTATTTTTCTTTATAACTGACCGCAAAGTTTGTTCTGGCATAACAAGAACTTTTCGAAGCTGTTGAAAACTTGAGCATGCGGACAGACTTTTATTAATTAGCATAAAGTAAGCTTGATAGAAACTAAAAGCAGAAAAAAATGCTCGTCCTTTTGTTAGATAATAAAAAGAAAACGAAAGATGTATTTTTTTCTATCCAAATTACTTAGTATTTAGTTCTGTTTGCATTTGTCTCGGATTTCAGTGGCACCTTTGAAACCAACCAACATTTAAATGATATTTTGAAGACTTCTCACATTTCTTAACTAAATAACTTTTTTGTTGGATGGTTTTTCTTTTTTGTTTTATCAAACCCATTTGTGACTTTTGAACTTGTTGCTGTGTTTAGAGCTAATGTTGATGTGTGGCTGGTTCTACGTGTGTGTATGTGTATATGTTTGCGCGCGCGATATGAAAGTAAGTTAATGTTTTCTCCCAGTTTTCGTTTACCATCTTTTTGGCTTGATGTGAAGTTTGTGCTATAATTTTTCAGGTTGTTAAACATTAACACCTGTTCAAATTTATACATTATTTTTTTCACACAAAAATCTTGATGATGTCTATGACTGCATACGACAGTAAATGAATATTATGATGGGTGACATTTTCCTGTCATAAAACGTGAATGGGGAAACAAAGAAGGGTGTGACACAAGGAAAGACAACTTTGTTTTTGTCCTGTGTATTTAACTAAGAATATGTAAAGAACAAAGTTGTCTTTAATTTTTATTTTAATTTACTTATAACAGCAACGAAAAACCTATTAGTAGGCATTTTCATATAGATGTACATAGAAACAGGTATTTACATACTTTTACTTCCTTGTTTGTTTAAAGAGTTTAGTTTACTTTAAACATGTAAAAGCGCTATATTCGGCTGTGACAAGTCTTATATTCCCTTAACCACGTATAGCTATGTAATAAGAAGTTTATTTACATATGTGTGTATGTATTTATGTATTTTAATAAAAACCTTGATTGCTTTTTTATATAAATTATTCTCCATATTTGCGGAGTTTGGGCAAATAAGTCCAACTTTTTTTTTTCAAACATGTCTTAAGTATATCCAAAAGCGGCAAAATAATATTTCTTTTCATATAAAAAAAAGGTGGTCGTCGTTTTTCGCTTATACCTCAGCCTCTTATTAATGACTATTGCCAGATTTGATGCCAATTTTCCTAGGAATATTTCCAAGAGTTTGATACCACAAACAATTCTAGGTAACCTAATAATTATGAAAATATATAACCAAATAGTTTGAAAATTTGGTTTTCTATTGAAAAGTTGTCTGCTTCTTAACATGTTATAAGAATAAACACATTTTTATATTTATTTAACTAAAGTTTTTATTTAAATGTTTAAAGTTTCCTTATTATTATTATTGGTACATGATTCCTTAATTTGCATAAATATGTTTATATGAATGTATGTATTTATATATGTGTGAAAAGTATGTAATTGTAGCTTAAGTACATTAAATAGGATTGTTATTCAAATAAACATATACCTTACTTATATTAATTTTTTGTTTATCTGCCATATTGAGTCAAAACTGTTATAGCTTTTATAATCAAAGTTAGGTAATTTTTAATATTAAACAAATATTAAAAAATTTGTTATATATAAGTAGGTTATTTTATATAAACATATATCACACAGTAGTCAATATTCACTCATAACTTTTTTTTGTACTAAATAAGTGTAATTTTACCAAGTATAACAAAAAGAAATTTCACCAAAAAACTTAAAAATCTAGACAAAACCAAAATTTAAATATCATTAATAATGTAATCAATATATAAATTGGATCAAAATGAGTATAAACATACATAGATATGTTTATCACTTATAAAATAATATTTCCTTAAAAACCCTGTTAAAAAACGAACAAATGAAGGAAACCATTATTAGACCTAAATAAGGAATAAGTCTACTTTCAGGCAAACATTTCAAATTCCACTAAATGCCAATGACAAGTTCACTAAAAGGAAAAGTATGTCACTTTAAATGACAGAATAGTATTCTTAACAATTGTATTAATTCCATTTTATTTTTGGGTATTAAACAAAAAATGTAATGAAATATCACATTTAAGTGCATTTCAGTTCGAAGGTCACACCATTCCTTTTGTTATTTTTCAATTTAGATATTTTCATTCATTTGCTCACATACGCATTAGATATTATCTATAGCATTAAATTTAGTTTTATGAAATTTAATACTTATGTATGTATAAAGTATGACACACTTATGCCTAAAATGTATTGTTTATTTTGTATTTTGGGTTTTTTTTAAAGAACTACAAATTAACTAATATTGTTAATGCATTGGGGTTGGTAGAAAATATATTTTTTTGTTTATATTTATTTGGAAAATAAGCCAATAGAGGACTTAAAAAACTAATACCATTAACTTATTATTGATTTGGCACATATGCCAAAAAGTCAGTATTAAAGAAAAAGATAAAAAAAGGTTTACACAAAATTTTCCCAAAATATACGATAGAAATTTTATGGGTATTTCTGCCTCTGATTTGGATATATAATTTAAGCAAAACTATGAACTGTTTGTTAAGCATATGTATATTTATTTGTATAACTAAACGCAAGTGGTTAAACTTTTTGGAAAAATTTTTGTTTTGTGGTCTATATCAATTTTATTTAGTTCTCAAAACTTATGAAATCTTTTACTTATTATATAACTTTTGCTGAAATATTTTTATTCAATGTGATTTAATTGAACATTTTTAATTTTATAGCTTTTTATTGTACAAATAAATAAATACCTGCAATAATAAGAATAAAATACTTTTTCAATTTTAAAAATCAATTTAATTTAATTTAATTGAGCATGACTTTATATTTATTTATTTTTGTCTTTATAATTCCCCGGTAAAAATAAATTTAGTTGTAAAGCAGACATTTGGCTTTTTATAAAACAAACAAACAAAAAAAAAAGACAACACATTTGTCACATTAAGTGACATGCATGAACTAAAGGAAGTAGTTACCGATTTATATATGAACATATACATATATGTATGTATGTTTGTATGTTTATCCATTTTAAAAATGTGTGCTATGTTCAGACATTCATACATAGGTAATGTAAATTTAAAGAAAGCTTTTAAAAATTTTAAAGGTGTGTATGTGTGGTTAATGTGGCTGTATATTAGGGTGGCTCAAAAAAGACATTTAAATAATTGTTATCTCATTTTGTCAATTCAAATCTTCATGATTATTTGTTTTTATTTAAAAATTATTCTTCTTCTCAAAAATGACTATAAATCTTTAAGAAGTTCCTTGAACATTTTAAGCAAAGGCGTTCCTTATTAACACTTACATCACAATTAAACACCCACAACTTGTTAAGTATTTTAATACTACGAACAATGTATGAATGCACTAACAATTTTGTCATACGTTAAGTGAAGAGGTTATGTAATAAAGAACAAACATATTGTTCGTTTACAAACGACCGAAATGCGGTTAAAATATCTTATGAATTATTGGAAAGTTTAAGTAATTCTGCATGATTGTTGACAATGTGACATTTTAAGATAAAAAGGTAACGCACCAGGTATTATTTATGAGTTCAGTTTATTATTTTCTTATATGTATTTCAACAATAAAATTTATTACCATAATGAATTGATGTGTATGAAATAATAATGAAAAGAAAACAAAATTATTTTTTTAACGAAAAGCATATACTGGTTAAATAAAAATCAATTTAATTATATTAAGGAATTCATTTAAAAATAAAAAGATTGACATTGGCATTATAAAAGTTAATTAATTGAAAAATCGCAGCACAATATTAGTATTGACTACAACAACTACCCCATATCGTTTGTCTGACTAAGACAGACTTAAATGCTACATAGATTTTCACTGTAAAAATTATTAGGATAATAAATAGAATAAAGTTTAAAAAAATAAAATTAAATTAAATAAAAAATATATAGAAAAAAATAAAATAAATTAAAATAAGCAAACTTGACGTCGGACTGCTTTAACTTTCCTCTTATTTTGTTTAGGTACTTGGCGGCATCAAAAAGTATTTAAAGACCGATACATTACTGAAAACAATTTCTATGAAACCAATTTCTTATCAGATAAAATTTAAGTAATAAAGTAAAGTTTTTATTAAATAACATCAAAGTTGTGAATTCACAATATCCTAATTTGTAAGACGTCACGTTGAACACTTGCTTTTAATAACTTCGTTGAGCTAAAAAACAAAGAACTAAAATGCCAATTTATGTGTTAAGTGTCACATATAACTTTAACGTACTACTTGGCGATATAAATTTTTGCTGAGATACAACAAATAATCAAGTTGTAAAGCTTTCGTCGAATATCTTGGTAGCTAAAGATTTAGCTGGAAATACAACGTAGCGTATGAGTATTGCGATTCCAGAATATATTAATTAGTGTGAAATTTTTTCCCTTATTTCTGTACGAAAAAAAATAAAATTTTTAAAAAACCTTAATATTTTTTTAAACATTTGATTAAAAAAACTTGTCTGATTGTCTGTATTTAGAAAAAATATTCGCAAAATTCTTATTGTGAGGAATTAAAAATCTTAAAAGTTTGTCGCTAAATTCTCTACTTATAAGAAGTTTGCTACAAAAATTTTTTTATTTAAAAAATTTTGTATTAAGAAATAAAAAATATTCATTAAGGGACAACTTAAGAACATTTAAAGAAATTTGTTTTCATATTAATATACAGTTTAAATTTAGAAAAATTTTAATATATATTATTTATTACCAAAATGAAAAGTTTGTTAAAACTTTGATTCATATTTATTTTTGTAATTTTATTTTAATTTTAATAACGCCCTATTATTTTAACATATTCTGCTATAATTGAAAATAAATATTATTTTAAAAATTATTAACTCGAACTATAATTGTGTTGTAATTTTTAATACCAAAACACAATCGTTAATCTTTTGAACATGGTTTTAGAAAAATTAAATAATGATCGTCCTAGACGTTTATATTAAGCGTGTGTTAAAATTCTATTTTGTTTTTCTTTATTTTAAGTTTTTGTAAAAATCACAATTTAAAACAATTTTCTTATAATTCACTCAACACAAATGTGTGTGTGTGTAAATGTAGATATTGATTTTTTTTTATTTTTGCCTAAAATTAAATTGTAATAAATTACGTATAATCTAATGGAAAACAAAAATATTATGTTTAAATAAAATCATATCCATCAAGTCCTAATGTTACTTGATTGATAATAACAGCAAAAAAGACAACGATTACAACAATAACAATAACAGTAGCAATGACAATAACAACATTATTTACAATCAAACAAACAGGACAGCCCTCATATGTTTAATACAAAAAGCACGTGTAAATCAAGGAATATTATTCGTTAATAATGTAAGATTTTACAGCGCATACTCCGACCTTTTCGAAGAGCATCATTGTTTGGAAAATCGGTTTAGAAGAGTTTGGTGGACGGCAATAAATATGGGGAAATATAAGATTTATTATTAGGGAAGTTTTTTTGATTTAACATGTTCACATTTTAGTAAGAGCAAGCGGTATTTTTCAAAAACCGACTGTTCTCACATTCTTAGCTTTATTTCCAAAAGTAAAAGTTGCTAGATAAAAAATGTTTAAATATATTCGATAATACTTGAACATGATCAGATAAGATAAGCTTTACTTCTGCAAAGAAATAAATGCTATTCTTCCATATGGCCTCTACACTATTAAAAAATACAGAATATGGAGACATATTCAAACAAAATACAGCGAAGCAGGCTCCAAATTAAATATTTTTTTTAATGATCGATGATTCAAATAAACCTGACGTAATGTGATAAATGTTAAATTATATACATACACTGAAATTTTACAAAAATTATGTAAAAAATTTTAACTTATTATTTATTTATAGATGCGAGTGTAAAAATATGTGGAATATACTTTTAAACTAAAGTTTAAGAACCCACACCAAAAAATAAATAAAAGAAAATATATGTAAGAATATACAAAAAACAAATAAAATTAGGAATTTACTTTATTTCTTTACCATTTATCAAGTTTTCTAAGAACCTTTTAAATTATGGATTTACAATATACGACTCTAAGGGCATTTTCATTATCTGCCTATAAAGTGCGTGACAACTTTAGCTAAAGTCAACACAAAAGTTTCATTCTATTATCACAACTCTTATTTAAATTTTAAAATTATAGCAATATTGGTTTCTGCTTACCGCAGACTACAACTATTCACATACAAAGTGGCAGATTTGAATAATTGAAAAATAAAAAGTGGCTCTTTAATCTAGTACAGATAGCATTAATTTAGCAAATCTCACATTAAAAGTTAAAGGTCCGAAAATTATAGATGGCTTTTAGTGTAATCCTTTCCGTTCCTGTCTACACAAGTGTGTAGGTAAATTTAAGGTTTTTTTGAAAAGCATTTTTTATATTATTATTTTCTTTTTTCTCACTGCTTTAAATGTTTTAATATTATGTGTTATCTCTTTTTTGTTTTGTAATAAGTTTTTGCGCGGTTTTTGTTTTGTATCTATGTGTACTTGATGTGAACGCGTACAAGAAAAGTGATCATGTTTCGCAGTGTGGGAGACAAAAAATTTATTTTCCGTTATTTTGGTAAAATTAAACTAAATATTTGAAGATTTTGTTATTGAATTTTATTTTTTTAATACAAAGCAAAAAGTTTATTTATTTTTTTTTTGCTTTAAAAAAAGTTTATATTTTGAACGAGTAAAATCCCAAAACACATATATGCGTATGTCCTGTTTCTAAGGACATGAACTTTGTATGGACAAAAAAAAAATAAATTTTTAGGGTTATTTAGAACAAATTTTCAAATACTGAAAATTTGATTGAAATCCGCAAATTTATAAATGTCTTTTTTATCTTTGAATCACACGATTTTTAAAAATGTCTTCCTCAATATTGTTTATTTAGTTAACACCGTAAGATGTTACTCCAGAGAAGGAGCTTCTAGCCATACTTCTTCAATATACATCAAATTTAATATTAAATTTTTTTTAATATTTTTTTTATGTTTATTTTATTTTCTATTGTTTTGTCCTCTTTTATAAGAAATACCATTAAAATCTTATTTTGAAATTATCTAAATAAGTAAACAATTTACTCTTTATAAAATCGAATTCATGGTAAAATACTTACTACTGTTTTTTGTTATTTCTTTTTTTAAATAAAGAAAGATTACCATTTTAAAAAAAATATCCCTTTCTCAAAGAGAATTTATCCCTGCACACGAAACCCTAAAGAGTATTTTCATTTTCTTATTGTCTTCTCTTTACCTCTCTTTCCTACATAAATTTAATTCCCGGAATACTCTTTAACTTCAATTGCATAGATATTTTTAACAAAAACGATGTTACAAACGAAAATACACACGAACTTTATTTTGGCAAAAAAAAAACAAAAAAAAATACAAATAGAAAATAGCACAAAACAAACATTAATGAAGGAAGTAAACATGCCGAAGTGGTGTATCCTTAAGCAACGAAGGCACTGACAATTTAGTTAAACGTTGGATTTAAAGATAAACGGACGAAACGGAAATCGTATACCAAACAATAATAACCCTTTAACGCGAGTGTTAACCAGTTTTGTTTAATAATAAAGTTTAGATTATTTAATAAAAAAACAAATTATTTTAATTTAAAAATTTATAAAACTTAACTAAATAAAGCGTAACAAATAGTAATTGAATTTAAAAAAATTCCCAATTGTTATGTGATGTTTAAAGCAAAGCAGGTTTTTTTAAACATAATGCATTATTTGAGTAAACTGCACAGCATTTTTTTAAAGAAAACAATAAATAATAAAATAAAATATAAATATTAGAAACCATAATTGTTGTAAATATAAGTTTTTATTTTACATTTAAATATTTAGTCAAAAATGAAAAAAACAAACCGAAATCGTGGCATAAAGTGTTAACTAATGCTAAAATTAACAATGACGGCATTTCAAAGTTGTTTAACTTTTAAAAGCCTTAGAGACTTTTATTGTAGTAGTGATCCTTTTACTACTGCTAACACTAAAAAAATATTGAATAACAAATACTAATACTACTTACTTCCACTACTGTTGATGTTGCATACAAAACCAATTTTAATGCACATTGTGTCAATTTGTGTTAGTGGTTACATGTAGTTTGATGTATTTGCATTAGTATTTGTGTAATTCTCTTTACTGCTTTCAATAGCAGTTAGTGCATGTATAAAGGCAGTATATATTAGCAGTGCATTATTTCCCTGTAGAACATAAACAATTTCGGATTCGGCTTTTTCATTCAGAACAACATGTCATTTGAAATTTTTAAGTTTGTTTGTGCATTAGAGTATTTTTAAAGCAGTAAATATTAAGTATTCAATTTAAATGTAAATAATGTATTATTGAACAACAAATAGTGAAATTAAATTGAGATTTTTAATAGAAAACTTTTAAAAAAAAATTTTCATGCAACCTTTTAATTTGTAAATTTAAAATTTAACTTAAAAAGGGCAAAAGAAAGGCGAAAACGTAACAATTATCCAACAATAGTTAAACATATGAAAGCCTTTAAAAAAAATAGGGTACCTCCTTATTATATTTGGAAATTATTTAAACAGTTTTAGGCAATATGTTGTTGAACTTACTTACCTTTGAAGTGATCTTAATAATGTTTTTCAATGGTAAAGTTATAATGTAATGGATCTTAATTTAAAAATGGAAATTTAAGCACATTTTATTTAAACAGTTTTACTTCACCTCATAGTAATTTTTGGTGTATATATTTCTATGACTGCAAAGTTACACGTCTTTTACCTTTATAAAACAATTGTTAAAAAGAATTTTAGATCCATGTCCTATAAAGCAGTTTTACTTACCTTCAGCTTTACTTTCTTCAAATAAGTCACGTAACGACATTAAATATTTACTCATAAGCATTGTTAAAGGATATATGCTGTAAATTTATTTAAATTTATATTAAATCTAGTACTTCTTATACTTCTCGCTACTCTAAACTTGTTTCTAAATAAATGCCTGGGTCAAAATAATTAATAATTTAGATCATTTTATGCGTTCGTGTTGTTTTGGTTCAAAGAATGAGCCAAACAACTATTTTTGACCCAGGTGCTTCATGTTATTTAAACAACAACAAAAAAAGCAATAAAAGAAAGAGTAATAATATTTTTTGAACACAATTTATCGGTTTAAAAAAAATTTTAATTTTAATCAAAATGTGTCAAAAACAACTTTATTTTATTACCAGAAATAGTAGGATAATTTCTGTCATTTTTAATTGGGTTAAATATTTTCTAATTTAAAACCCTAATTGAGCAATTTTTAAATCCTTTTAATAACTAAATTGTATCTTTTAACGTCTTCATTTAAATAAAAAATATTAAATATATAAACAAGTTAAAAACTGTAAGAACTTTTTTTCCTTCAACATTAGTTTTAGTTTTCTGTAACGCTCATAGAACCTTCGTGTGGATTATTGCATAACTAACGTACAAAGTTTGTCTTAAAATAAACTGTAAGGAATAGTAGGCGTGGTATCTGTCACACAAAGAAAACGTATTAAATAATATATTTTGGCACCATTAATATATACATTATATAATCTTTAAACTTTGTGTGATTTACTTAAATAAAAATAATCTTATTAAGGGAAAAACAAATAGAATCTCAGCAGAATACTCGAAACCTTTAAACAAACAAAATTTTAAAAATTACTTATTTGAAAATTATATATGTTTGAATTTTTCAAGCGGATAATGAAGAGGATTATATTAGAGAAGTGCAAAAAATTAAATAAAATTTGTCTTCTTTTAGTAAAAAATTGCACCTAAATTATTTAAAAAAAACCCCTTTTTATAGTTTTTTTAACAGCTGATAATCTTTTCTGTAAGTTTCAAACTTATGTTTAATTCAAAACTTTTTTACAAAAAAAATTTATTCAAGAAAAGAAAACAGAACAGAAATACTGCCTCTCCTTCTCCACTATCCTTAAAACATAGATTTCTGGCTGAAAAGTTGTTTATTGTGTACCAACGTTAAGTGCATCAAATTAACATTTTTATTTCTATACATATCACAAAATAAACTTTTAGTGGATATCCTTATTATTTAAAAATAGTGTTTTTTTTACAAATTTCATTCCTTGGAACAACCTTAAGTACACACAGATTATAACCAAAAAATATATATTTGCAATTCGGTTAAAGTATCTACAGTAAGTTCGCAAGTTGCAGTATGGGAATGATAAAAATACTTAATAGTGCTGATGATGTTGCTGTTCGTTTCGTTTGTTTCCCTATACCGAACAAGGATGTCACAATGTTAAAATGAACGTAGTTTATACAGCATAAACAATCAAGTCCTGTTGCCTTAGAAAGCCTAAAGGCTGGTATTATTTCAAACAGAAAAAAAAACTGGAAAAATATACAATAAAATTAAACCAACTATATAAAACGTAACTGAACCCACCCATCATTATTAGGACTACTACTACAGCTGAGCAGAAACAAAAGAAGAAAATTAAAATTATAGAGACAGGAAAGGAGTTAAACAAAACAAAATCAACAAAAAATACATACGTTTTTTTATATATATAAAACTACAAAAACAACATTAAAACTTTCATTTTGTGCACGATGTGAATTTTTTTATTCAACTTAACTGCCACACCAAACCATGCTGTTCCAACAAACACACAATTGTCTTTTGTAAATTGTGTTGCTGCATACTTCCAATTCCATTGCAGTTTATTTACTCTTCTTTATCTATTTTTTTATCTTCTTGTCATGTTGCTTAAATTGGCAGCACTATTTTTACTTTCTATCCACTGAAATGTCTTTCCTTCTCTGTGTGTGAGTGTGATAAAATGTGTGTTTAAAAGAACAAAAGTATAACAAGCAACTGAAAATATTTTAAAAAAAATTTAACCAACATCATTATCGTCATCTTTATTGTTGTCATTGAGTCAGGAGTAGAGCAACAAAAAACAGCAACAACGGCAACAAGAAAGGCAGCAACATAATGTCATCGTGCCCTTCAGGATTAATCGCTTATTCAGCAATCGTTTTACTTTGTACTTCCGGTAAGTGGAAACGTCTCTTTGTATTTCATATATTTATGTTTGTATGTATGTGCATACTTACTCATATTGTATTCTACATACATACTCATATTGTATTCTATAGTATAGTTGTTTGAATTTTGTATACTGCGCTTGTTATATACATTTGTATGTAACTTAGTAAATAAGTTCATGTACATATGTATGTATTGATGTTTGTGTGTATCTGAATATAAATGTTGCATTTTTAAGATTGCATTTCATTGAACTGAATTGCATTTCAATGTTATTCAATAAACTTGAAATGTATTCTGCATTAATGCAACATGCAACATACCACCATACCTACACGCATACACACATGCATTCTCCTGCTATAGTGAAATTGAAAACACTGGAAAACAAAATTGCTTTAAAAAAATGTATTAAACTTACTATTACTTTCAGTAGAGAAGAGTAATTTTTGATTGTTTAGTTTTAAAAATTGTAATTAAATTAATTAAAAGTGTAAAGTCCTGAATTAATGTCAATTTGTGAGAAATGTATGTCCTTTTATTTAACTTCTACAGTGAGATTTGGAAAGTTATGGCCAACATTGTTGTTTAAATTCTTGCTAAATTTCATCTTAATACCACATGCTCAAGAAATGCAAATGCAAGTCTTGGATAAATATTTTAATTATCGCTAAATAAACTGTCATGAATGGAATTCTTGTATATACATATGTATATATGTTAACTTTACATTGTTCTGCAAGCCTTGGTTATCGAAATACAACGAAGGGAATATTTTACAAAAAAATATATAATATTAAGTTAAAAGTATTTTATTAAAAAAAATAATTTAAGCCAAACAAATTGAACAAAAAGAATTACTATAAATTTTTATACTGAAAATCCTTGTGATAGGCGTCGTGGAACGAAGGTCCTGGCGCAAGCGTTCCTTGTGCTTCCTATTTGAATTGTTCTTAGTTTGTAAATAAAATATATAAAACATGAATAAATACATAATACAAAAAATATAATATAATCAGAAAGAATTTGTTTTAATAGTTTTTTCGCTAAACCAAACTTTTTGTTTTTTGTCAAACGGACGTAAAACCAAAAGAAAAAAGACTGACGTTTTAATACTTTTTAAACAGTAAAAGACATCTGATGATAAATATATATAATAAATATTAATAGGAACGCGTTAAAAAGGCAGTATAACCCACCGTTCCTACTGGTATTACTGATTCTTGATCCTTTTTGGGTTCCTAGATAGATATACTGAATTCTGGTGTAAACTCCCCACTGAAACTCAAAGTAGTTATTATTTAATTTGCCCTGTATAAAAGCTGGACTTGACAGCATTATATCAATAAAACAACATACAACACTAAAAAAATTGATTTTTTTTAACCGATTTTGTGCTTTTGGTCTTGTGCAATACACACTATTCGTATTCGTAGTGTTTTTTTATTAATCATATTTACATTGGAATAATATTTGGGTTTTAGAGAAAGCCCTTGACAAATATCTTCTTAATTAGTATCTGCTCTTTACAAGGTTTATATTTTAGAAAATTTAGATGGACGATAGAATACTTGCTTTACTGTAATTGCACTTACTTTTTTTTAAATTCTCGACTATTCTTATTTTTAATCAAAAAACATTTATTGTTTTATATTGAAAACAAAAAGTCTAACCCAAATGGCAGCAAGATATTTAAAAATTGGTGGCAGACACTCATATTTTTGGCAAAAGGCTTTTGGGCTAACAGTTTGCTTTATTAAGCGTTTTTATACAGCAACTTAAATCCCTTATTTTATAACTCATAACCTAACGTATCTTATCTTTCTTGTAATAATAAAATATATTACTATTAAACGAATTTAGAGTTATTCTAAATTCACTTTCGAACCTTCTAAAAATGTAAGACATTAAATGAAACCCCAAAAATAGTTTTAATGATTGTATCTTCAAATTCACTATATACACATTAAAGAGGTAAATAAACTTAGAAATAAATTTAAATTTTAAAATGATGTTTTAAAATTAAAAATTTATATATAAAAGTTTTTAGATCAAACCACGTAAATTTTGATCCACTTTAAAGAATTTTTGCAGATGTTAATACATTTTATGATCAATTAGATTTCTCTGATAATTTCGACGAATCTAAAAGAAAACTGATAAAGTATCTAAACTTAAATTCTGTTACTTAAAATTGATTGTAGTATTTCGTATAAATAATTGTGTTATTTAAATTTTAATTAATGCTCAGCTGTAATTAATATGAAGCTTAATAAAAAATAATAAATAGACCAAAAAAATAAAAAGGATTTCAATATCCTAAAATTAAAATTGATTTCAATATCTTAAAACTAAAAATGTTTGAAAACATCTAAGTACTTAGCAAATATTTGTTTTAACTTAAAATCAATAAAAAAAATTTTTATTTCAATACAATACAATAAATACATATATATGAGTGCTTACGATATTAAGGATAAAATATTGAAAAATTTGTATAAAAGTTTTTGTTTTTTTAATAGTTTTTTTATTCAGTTAAAAATATTTTATTTTTTGTTTTTGTTACTGTTTTCGAATTGTTCTTAATACAGTTTTGACTTCTTTTGTAAAGTTCTCGTGTATCTAATATTTATTAAAGCACTAAAAAAAAAAAACATTTATAAAATAAATGTAAAAAGAAATGCAAATATATGAATTAGGGTGTCCAAATTAAATTTCTTGTTTGCAATCTTCAAAATGAGCTTAAAATAATAAATATGTTGTCGTTTGTAATGAATTTTTTTCAATTTCACTAACAATCGACAAGTACAAAACGATGCTCATATATCGATAACTTCTAAAAAAGAAATAGCTGACAAACAATGTAAATATCTTGATACCCTTACTAAAAGAAAAAATAAAAAAAAGAACTTAGCTTTTCCAAATCAATCTTATGTACATAAACATGTTTAAAGTACATCTTAAATTTCATTTGAATTGAATTGATGCTAAAAGTATTGCACTTGAATTACTTTATTATTCTACATATACTTTACCTGTACATATGTATATTTACATACAATATGCCGTCCGTACATTTGAACAAGAATGAAAGTTACAAAAATAAATATTTTTTCATTTGGTTGAGAATTAAATTGATTTCAACTTGCACAAATAGAAAACAGTAAAAAATACCAAAAACAAAATTTTCAATAAAATTAAATTAAAAATTTTGTGAATCGCTGTTAAACAGAATAACAAAACATTGTTTAAAAAAATCAAATCAAATTCCATGTATATAATTTGCTTTTAATTTTGAAACAGTGGTTTATTCAATTTTTGATCTTTGCTACCAAAAAAAATAAATAGTTATTAAAATTTTTAGTTTGTTGTTGAGAAGAAGCATAGTAAAATATTTAATATGAATGTCTGTGGAATTATTCGATTATTTTTAAAAGTTTTTTTAAATTTGCAAAAATTATTGATTTGTTTGTTGAGAATTTTCACTTAACATACAACATTTTTGAAAGATTTAATGATTTGACAAACTAGTAGAAAACATTCTCTATAAACACTTTATAGTAAATCTGCCATATCAACTACAAGTTTGTTAATAAAAACCTACAGAATAAATTATTTCCTTTTTACTAAAACAAAAAAGCAAAATGTTAAAAAAATTCATAATATGCAACAATCTCATTCCATCCAAAAAATAAGTACAGACACACATCGCTTAATAGATTTCTTATCAATTAGGTATAAAATATTATAAATGAAATGGCAAAGCTATTAAAATCTGAAATTTAACCAAAATTTAAATGGACAGACTAACGGACAAACGAAGCTCACTACTCTTAAGCGATTCAATATAATTTAAGGTACTACATATTTTGGCGCTTAAAAGGTCATCGCAAACTCATAATCTTTTAATACGTGGTGGTTCACTTAGCGTAAACTATCCAGGGGAGTCCCGTCATTAGACGCCGTTTTGGCAGAACCATATCATTCGTCAGATCTTTTGTGCCCGAAAACAAAGCTCATGAGAAGACAAGAGTACTAAGTCCACCCTGTTGCCGTGAGATATCTAAGTAGGTCATCTGACCTGGTCTTAGTCACCTCAAGGTTCCTCTAGTATGTAGTGTCTCTGTAATCTGTGCCTCTTGAACCTTTGGGGCTCTAAGCGGATCAATGTAACTGAAGATGGGTGTTGCACTGCATTTTTAGGCGCTTTAAATGTCAGCGCAAACGCATAATCTCTTACTTTCGTTATGGTTGTGTAATCGTTTTCTCTTTCGGAAAAATGCGTTACAACAAAAAAATGTTTGTTTTTTTATTTTAATCATAAAGTGATAGGAAAATATGAATATAGGCGACAAACAATCGCCATACCCTATTTCCTAATAAACTGTGAGTTAAATAGATGATATTTACATCCAACACTAAAATACCGATCAAAGAGTGCTGACGATGAAGCCGTAGTTGGTTTCGAAAATGCATTCCACTCGACTAGTGTCGGCAAACTTACTTTTTCACAATGTTCTTTCAATTATCTAGCATAAAAAATGTTAATTTCTTAATTAATATGAACAATTTTCGAACCTATAGCCTATCTAAAAAAATAGAAAAATTACGTAAAATTTTTGTTTTGTTAATTCAGTGATTTTTTATTTATACTATTGATCTGAACTGTTTAGCTATATTTCAGAAAAATGCAATTATTAGGTTGACTAATAGACCTGGGGACACAATTGAGGGGTTCACAAACTAATTATGATATCATAATGTCATATGTCTTAAAAATTTTAAATGGTTAAAGTACTTTGTTGTTGCTTTTTCCGTTCAGTTAAGGATAGCACAATAAACATAGCAGTCAGAGTCATATTATTTTAGGACACTTTTAGTATGAAAAGCAACTTTAACTATTTAAAATTTTTAGGACATATGACATTATGATATCATAATTAGCTTTAAAAAAATAATTTTAATTATACCTTTTTAAAAATTTTAAGGCATAAGTTTATTATAAATTTAATTAAAGAGAAAATAAATATTGTATCAGTAGCTGTTTTAAAATATTTTACATATTTGAAGAAATATTTTAAATTACATAAAAATATTTTAAACAAACTTAGCTTAAACATAAAATCCCTCTTAAAAATATACTTACACACATACTAATACCATATTAAATACCTTTGCTGTTTATTACCTCATACTAAATACTTTTAATATGACTCTGTTTACATATACATACATATTTTAAATTATGTTAAATTACATTATTGTTTCCTGCATAAATTGTACAGAAATTATGGTAATCATGTCTAGACATTCTAACAATTATGTTAAACCAAAAATTCCAAATACAAATTAAAAAGTTTTTCTATTTAAACATGCAAACAAATAAAATACTTTCATTTACTTATTACATTGAATTTTCTATATTTTGTTGCACACAAACATGTTTTTGGTTAAACGAAGGATAAGGGAAAAGTATAATTTATATCCTTTTTTATTTCCTATTTGCAAATAATACATTATTGGGTTTTTTAAGTTAATAATAAATTTATTAAGTAAATGTTAAAACAATTTAATTAGATAAATGCAAATTGCCCTTAAAGATATAATAAAAATTTACTATCTTTATTAGTATTTAATACCGCATTTCTTTTTTTTTTAATTTTTAAATTTAAAAATTTTTAAAACAAGAAAAAACTGCATAATTCCGTATTGGTATTGCAAGTACGGATATTCTAAAATTAATTACAAAATGCTTGATTCCAAAATGATTATTTCAAACAAAAAGGACTTAGTTTAATACAAATAGATCTAACTTTCGATCATTTTTTCTTGTTCTAAAATTTTAAAGGATAATTCTTAAAAATAGTACCGTTTACTTGCCTTAAGAATATTTTTATTTTTTTTATTAAAATTTAAGATTTTTTTTAATATTTTTGCTTTAATTCAATTAGTTTAAAAAAAATTATTTCATAGAAAAAAAAATACAATGCAGATCTGCATAAAAAAGGCCAAGCAATCAACAAAAGTTATGAATGGTTTTTGGTTAAAATCTTACAAATTTACGCTGCTTCTGTCGCTTCTTAAATACAAAACCATTTATTAGTTTTAACAATTTAAACTTTTTAATTTAATTTAATTTCATCATGGCAAACATGGCATTTCTTAACAGTTAAGTTCAAAGATCTTGTGAGAACCATTAAGTCATTACGATAAATGTTGTTTTTGTGTTGTGATAGTGAAATCGTTATGTTTATTTTCACTTTAAAAACCCGGTTCAGAAAATTAATCTTAGCTTACGGCGCGATTTTACCTTTGTTGTTAGGTAAAAAAGTAAAAAAAATCATAGTTTAATGATCATTTTAGATTATTTTTTGATCATTTTTATTTTAAGGCTAAATTTTTTTTATGATCATAACCATAAGGCTTATTACTACTAAAGCATTCAAAATGGTAATTCTGAGACAGTTTATAATAGAAAATATTTTTACAGAAGTTTTGTTTACTTTCTTTCTCACTTTCAATTAAAAAAAAATGTTTCCACATACAATTTTTAAAATTTTATTAAATTCTTTATTATATAACTTAAGAATGACATTGCTTAAATGCTAGCAATACTGCATCAATGGACTTAATGGAAAAGTAAAATTATAGTTGATATTTATTTTAATAACAAATAAAAATTAATGCAAAATAGTTTTCATTACTTTTGAAATATATGTTATTATTTTTACAGAAACTTTTCCTTAAATATGAACAAAGAGACAATGTATTATATAAATTAAATATAAAAGTACACTTTTCATTTGGGGTTATATAACTAAAGCGTTAAAACAAAAAAAAAAAAGAGCAAAAGAGTTTTTTATCACGAGTTAAAACTGAAGTTAATATATATGTACTTTGTTTTTGCTACAACACGCTTGAGAATCAAATTGTTACATGGAAAGCAAAAACCAATGACCGCTAAGTGACCATTGCTTAAATGCAGACAAGATATGAATGCACATATATATACATATGTATACATAAGTTAATTAGGGGTATAACTTTTGAAATTTTATATATCAAACATTTTCTCTTTACTCTTAATGTAAAAACTTTAAATATTTATTTATTTCTAAATGCGATTTGGCAAACAAAAATGATAACAACATAATTATATTAACAAAGAACATCCAAGTTTTATATACAAACCTAAGAAAAAAAAAATAAGAAATAAAGAAAAGAGGTTCAAGGTTTTGGAAAAAATTACCTAAAGAGAAGATTTTTATATAAATCATTGTTCATTATTATACCCTTCACACACACACATGTGGTGAGG
>NDXZ01035027.1:0-11591 GCA_003055125.1 Paykullia maculata
ATAATCTTGTTACATATTAGAAAACTACATCTTAGTAATGCAGACAGTATGTTATACTCATAAAAAAGTATGGTATTGAGTGAGAGCAATTCATTAACCAGTTTTGCAAACCCTGCCTTTGTATTGTTTTTGCTAAAAAAGGTGCACGCGCCAACAAGAGGAAAATGTTATCACTTTTGCAAGCCCCAAAATTGGTAACGTGAATACCTTTAATATTCTTTGTGGTTGATATATTTTTTATCTGATTATTTTTGTTTGAAAAAAAATGTTTTTGTTAAATGTAAATAATACAAATATTCATTAAAAAAATTATTGTTATTTTTATTGTTTTTGATGACCAAAAAAAAAATTAAAGTCAGGTTTCTGCTTATAAACACATTTTTGTTTATCTTAATTTATCTCAATTTCATAAATTCTCTTTATCACACAGCTTTATAAAATATAAACAAAAGATAAAAAAAAACCAAAACAAAAAAAAAAACACAAATGCAAAAAAAGGACATACAACTCTGCTACTACAATATTGTGTTGCAATTTATTTAAAATTTAAAACTTAAATAAATATCAAATGTATGTCTATATATACATATAACAAAATGTATTAAAATACATACATACATAAATAAAAGGAAAATTAATATCAAAACAAATAATTTACAGCTAATTATTTAGCTCTCTTCCTATTTTATATTTTCATCAAAAAACAAAACAAAATACACGCGCCTCTGCTTAGAATTTGCAAATATTTTTCGCTTTAATTATTTTTTCACATTTGCATTTACGCGAAGCCTAAAAGTCTGCAGTAAAAAAAAAAGTAAAATACACCTACACACATACAAGAAGTTAATTTTGTTCATGTGATCATTTTTGTTTGCTTGTGTAACTTAACCTTAATACCAACATACACACATATGAATGTATGTATCTTTACCTGTGCTTATTCTTCTTCTGCTACAAAACACACTCGTTAAATAGCTTTAACGATTTAAAAAAAAAATGTTAAATTAAAAAAAGAAAAATTTGGAATAAAATGCAATAATATAAAGATTAATTAACGGATTTCACCCCTCAACAAAAATTGCTACAACAACATTTACATTTGGAATTTGTGTAATTTACCTCAATTAACAAAAAAACAAAAACAAAAAATTAAAAAACCATACGCATGAATACAACAACAGTGTCGAAAGAGCGTGATCATCATACTCATCATCAGCGCGTTGATAGTGCCGAATCAACGACTTTGGCTGCATTTCCATTGGGCACAACAGCAACACCGGCCAATATAGCAGGCTTAACACCTCCCACGGCAACAAGTGCTACCAGTAGTAGTGGCACAATGACCGGTAGTATGGGCAGTGGCGGTGGTAGTGGCACAGTCGGCGTAGTGGGCGTTGGTGCCTTTCGCGGTTTTCGCAGTCATTCACCCTCGAATCGACGCAGTCGTGAACGCAATCGAACACATGCACGCACGCATGGCTCGGATCAAGGCGGCCTTTTGGCCTATCACAGCACCATGGGCAGTGGTGTTGGCGTTATGCCTTTAGGCGGTGTTGGTGATTTAACTAATATGGACATAGGTTTAAGTAGTGCCGGCGGTTCGGGTGGCATCATAGAAGATTCACGACTATCAGGTAATTTATTAATTTTTTTTTAATTTAGAAAAATTAATTTTAACATAAAATTTAATTTTATAATTAAATATTTTGTTTAATTTCTTTTTCTTTTCAAGGCAATGAAGACTTGTGCTATCAATCGTTTGTTTCCGATGACTTAGATGGCAACCCCCAAGGTTCTTTAGGCGATAATAGTAAAAAGCATCATCGGCATCATGAGCGCACTTTAAGTTTACAAGCTTTAGATCGTTTAAATACAAAAATTCAATGTACAAAAGAGTCCATACGCAAAGAACAAACTGCCAGAGATGGTAAGCAAATAATTTGGGGGGGTTTTCAACAACTTTTTTTATTTTAAACTTTTAATCTTAATCTTTTTTTTTTGCAGATAATGTCAATGAATATTTAAAATTAGCCGCCAGTGCTGATAAACAGCAATTGCAACGAATTAAGGTAAGAATTTATTTTTAGACATAAATAATTTTAATGGCCAGTTTTTGAGTGCTGTCTTTAAGTTAAAATATTAAACTTTATTAACATACAAACACATGGAGGGATAACATCAATACAACTAACACCTTTAGAGTTAATAAAAGTGATTTTTAAGTTAATAATTGGTGTTAAACCAATAAACTTTTTTTTTATTCATCAGCTATTTTTTGTAAAATAAGTCATTTGATGATGCTACCATACTTTTGTGTATTTAAATACGAAGTCAAAAACTGGCTATAAGAGAAAGTTTAAATAATTACTAGAAATGAATAGTATGTTTTTTTCAATGGTTTATAGAGTGTAGAAAGATGAAAAATATGGATATCAGTTTTCCTATATTGCTTTTAACTTTAGTTCGAATTTCGAACATAAAAGCTTTAAAACAGATTTGTAAAATTCTTACATTTTT
The DNA here is from genome assembly GCA_003055125.1 of Paykullia maculata. Classification (NCBI taxonomy): domain Eukaryota; kingdom Metazoa; phylum Arthropoda; class Insecta; order Diptera; family Rhinophoridae; genus Paykullia; species Paykullia maculata. The sequence goes on from NDXZ01035027.1 coordinate 2,518, forward strand.
AAAAAAAAAATTTCTTAAATAAATAACCTTAAAGACGCCGCAATATATGTTGGCATTAAAAATTGGGAATTTTTATTTATTTTATTTTTATTTTAGCATTTTGAAATTAAAAGTTGTTGAGAAATTTAAACAATCTTATAGTTTTGCATATCTGTAAGCATTTTTAAGTCAGTATTAGAACAAATACAGTGGTGGTCATATAATTAAAACATTCATTAGAACCGTAGCTTTTTTGAATTATTTTTTATACATAAAAAGATAACAAAATAATTTTTTCCTTGTCTTAAATCTAAGTGTGAAAGCTTTTAAATATAACCCTCAAAACGGTAGCTTAAATGTCTAAAACAAAAAAATTTAAGAAAAACGTTAATGGGGTTAAACGAATAATTAAAACATTTACTACTGTTTAAATAATTCTAAAAGTTATGTAATTCTTATTAAATAATTTTGAATTAACCTTTAATATTTTGTAGGATAGCCCTTATTTTTTTTATCATACTGAGACTTCTTTTTGGCATACTTTCAACCAAATGCCTACAAATTGAATTAGATATTGCTTTGCAAGGTGCCTCAATGTTCTCCCACAATTCATCTAAATTTTTGAAATTTTCCTTCCAATTTTTTTTCAACTTCATTCCACAAGTTCTCAATCGGTTAAGATCAGGGGACTGAGCTGGCCATTTAAGAACATTAACATTCTGCTTTTCTAAGCAACGCTTCACAAGTCGTGAAGTGTGCTTTGGATGATTGTCGTGCATAAAACGCCATAGCAGTGGCAAATCCTCTTCAGCGAATGGGATCATTTTATTTTCTATTATATTTTTGTATAAATGTTGGTCCATTTTTGATGTAATTCTGACTATAGGCCTAACTCCGTGCCAAGAAAACGCTCCCCAGACCATTACATTTTCACCGCCATGTTTAGCTGTTTATATTGTACTTTGGATGATGGTGCTGGTTTATAGGATGCCATAGATAGATACCGTTTACCATCAGATCCAAATCGGCAAAATTTCGATTCATCACTCCAAAGCACGTTTTTCCAAAAACTTATCGGTGTTTTCAGATTTGCTTTAGCAAACTCCAGCCTGGATTTTATATATTTTTTTTGAAACAAAAGGCTTTCGTTGTACGATGCACCCACATAGAGAACCATCATTAAGCCTTGGTCTTTTTGTTTTTGAAAAAAACTTCAATTTCATGTGATGACTGCACTTCAATCTTTATCTGCCTGGAGCTTTTAAATGGACCAGCTTTTGCGATTCTTTGTATAATTGTGTGTTCCCTTTTTATTTGTTTTTTGCTGTTAAGGAACTTTTGGAACATTTTTTGTTGTTCCAAATGTATTTAAATGCTTGATAGAGTTATACGGTCATACCGAAGATTTTTAATTTTTTTTATCAGTTTTCCCTCTTCTTCGGAACACTTTGATGCTTTACCCATTTCTAACAATTCAAAACTTTATAATTTTACATTACAACACTTTTTTTTGTACTTACTTGCAATATTTTACAGAAAAAATTAAACAAAATTTTATTATTAAATTATTATTACAGCACAACCAAAAATGTTTTAATTATATGTCCTCTTCGCAAAACGTATTGTCGCAAAATAACGGAATATTTTATAAAAAACAGTTAATAAAAACGAGAAATAACCAAGTAAATACTTGCATAAGTCATAAACCAAAAAGTTCTTGTAGAAAAGTACCGTTTGAATTACAAAAGAGACAGTAAAAATGTTAATTTGCATGAGATTGTAATAATGTTTTAATTATATGACCACCACTGTATGTATTTTTTCTCAACTTTAGAAAATTCGAAAATTTTTCGAATACAAAAAAAATACCCAGAAAAAACTTGGCCTACGCCGTAAGAAGGCGTTAGTTGAACAAATAACTAACTTTTTAATTGTTTAAATTGATTGTGTAAATAAGTAGGTTAAAGTTCATTCTGTGTTTCGAAATAATAATTTTGATAACGACGCCTTTCATTACTATGTATAGAATAAAATATTAAACACCTACGGCCTAAATTAAAACAGTTTTCTTAAGTTTTAGAATATTCAATGTTAGAGTCCTTTTGATTTACTAACTGCCTGGTTCACTAAAGGCAAACGATATTTTCTTTCGAGTAAAAATATTTACAACAAAAAATTTTAATTTGTTTTTGTTTAAAATATATTTATTCAAAAGAAAATATCGTTCGCATTCAGTAAACTAGGCAGTAAATTTTTTTATAGTTTTTAAATGTTTAACTTAGTCATTTCGAACATAAGTTCGAATCAGTTTTTAGAAACTTTTTGTATTATTTGATTTTCACTTTTTATTTTATTTATTAAAATTGGAAGGAGTTTATTTAAAATAATTCTTAATTTGTTTGTCGTTATTAACTTTTATTACTTATAACTTTCAATATACTAAAGCGAATACATTGAATTTATTGTTCGGCACTCCTTCTGCCGAAAAACCTGTAGCTTTTTGAAAATATTACACTCCTTTGTGCTCGCAATATGCTTAAAAGGGTTACAAATTTGTTTTTCTTATGACTTATGATTTTTTTTTACAAAATTTTTCTTAAATTTCAAACTTTTTTTAAATAATTTTTTTAAATTCAATTTATTTAGGCTGTTTTTGAAAAGAAAAATCAAAAAAGCGCACACACCATTTCCCAACTACAAAAGAAACTGGACAGTTATACGAAACGTGTTAAAGATTTACAAAATCAACAATTTCAAAATAAATCGCAACATCGACAACCACGTGAAGTGCTAAGAGACGTGGGTCAGGGTTTAAGGTAAAAAACAATATTCACTAAATTTAAAAAAAAAACATATTTTAAGTTAATTTTTGTGATTTTCATTATTGCAGAAATGTGGGTGGCAACATACGTGATGGCATTACAGGATTCTCTGGGTCTGTTATGTCGAAACCTAGGGAATTTGCACATTTAATTAAGAATAAATTTGGCAGTGCTGATAATATCAATCAAATGTCTGGTAAGTTATTTTAAATGCTTTAAAATAAATTGGATTTCAAAAATTAACTTCTTTTTGTTTATTTTTTATGACTTTAGAAGCCGAATTGAATAGTTTAAATATGCCTGTGAATCAACATGACATTTTAGGCAGTACTACGCCCAACAATGCCATACTCAACGCCTCAACAGGTTCGGGTGGCGGAGGTGTTAATACCGGTGGTGCTGGCAGTGGGAAATTTAATAGCGAAAATGGCAGCGAATGCAGTAGCGTCACAAGTGAGAGTATACCAGCCGGGTAAGTTAAATAGAAGAAAATATTCTTAGGTTTATTTCAAGTAAAATATTTAATCTTGAAATATATGTAAAACAATTTTTTTTTAAATTCCATATGTACGTTAATATTATTCCTTTTTTAATTTAATTTCCAGCTCTGGAAAAAGTCAGTCGGGTGCCAGCCAATATCATATTGTTTTAAAATCCTTATTAACCGAATTGGCCGAACGAAAGGCAGAAAATGAAAAATTAACAGAGCGTGTGGAACGTTTAGAGGTTTGTTTTGTTTAACTTAAAAGAAAAATTAAATGATTTTTATTTAATTTTTTTTTTCGTTTTATTAACAGAATGCTCAAAAGGAAATAAATAATTTAACTGCGACACTGGAAAGTGAACGTTATCGAGCCGAAAGCTTAGAGGAACAAATTAATGATTTAACGGAACTGCATCAGGTGAGAGAAAATTTTAATAAAAACTTTTCAGTTTTACAAAATTTTTAACAGTTTGTTTTTTGGATATTCAAATAAGTTTGGTACCATTTTTAAAATATGGTTATAAATGTGTCATCATGACAGCTGATTAATATTTTTTAATGTTAAATTTAACTTAAAAAAACATTTTTTTTCGAACATTTTTTTAAGAAATTAAAAAAAAATTTTTTTTAAAAAAACTTAAATTAAAAATTTCTGTGGGCAAGTTTCGGCATTCGATATCGATCGAAAATAAAAAGTTCTAATTGGAATTCCTGTACCAAATGTAGAGAAAACTCGATAGATCAAACAAAATTTCGATCGATATCGAATGCCGTAAATTGCCCCCAGGCGGCAGGTTAAATTTATTTTTTTTTTTAAATTTTTAAAGATATTTTATTTAAAGCAAAAATTTAAACAAGTATTATTTCTTTTGCTGCATATAGAATGAAATTGAAAATCTTAAACAAGCTATAGCCGATATGGAAGAAAAGGTGCAATATCAAAGTGATGAACGTCTGCAAGATGTCAATGAAGTTTTAGAAAACTGTCAAACTAGAGTAAGAAAAAGCAAAAAAGAAAGAAAAAATAAAAATAAAAATATAATTAAAAATTTAAAAATAATTTTCTTTATAGATATCCAAAATGGAACACTTATCACAACAGCAATATGTAACCGTCGAGGGCATAGACAATTCAAATGCTCGAGCTTTGGTGGTGAAACTTATCAATGTCGTATTGACCATATTGCAGGTAGTGCTGTTATTAGTGGCCACAGCAGCCGGTATTATAATGCCGTTTTTAAAAACAAGGTAAGTTTCTCCTCTCTCTCTCTCTCTCTTTCTCACTTTATTTAAATCTCAATGAATATTTTACAGAGTCCGCGTTTTAACAACTTTCTTTTCGATATTTCTTATAATTTGTGTGATACGCCAATGGCCTGACGTTCAGGATATTGGCGCTGGCTTATTGCGTCATTTAAAACAGTCGTTGGTTGTTAAATAGATTTTACACATTGTGCCCCTGTGTCAATGTCATCTGTTTGTATATATAAATAGAAATAAAAAAATACATAATTAAAAGTTATAAATTTTTATTTTTGCATGTATTAAAAAGATTTGCTACGAAATATGAAAGAGCTTAAAAAAATAAAAAATCATGATGATGGTGTATAAAAGTTGTCAAGCACAGTCCGTTAATCACCCCCTATCGTGAATAAAATGTGAAATTTTGTTCCCAAATGTGAAATTTTGTTCCCTAGACAAAACAAAATGAACAAACTAAAACAAAAAAGGGAATAATTATTCACGATTACAATTTTGGGAAAGGGGAAAACAATTTTAGGGAAAATTTATTCACGATAGGGGTGAATATATACATATATACATAGAAACATGCATACATACATACATTCATACATTCAATAATAAATAGATATAAGTAAGTGAAAAACACATAACATTAAATATACATACATACATTATATATTAAATATATACATAAATACATTAATACATATAAAACAAAAACAAAACAAAAATATTCCTAAAATATTTATAGAAAAACATCACTTATATTTAATCCTTCACCATCACCACCACCATTATGCAGACCGGCCAACCCACCCACCACCAATTGAAACATTTTTCATTTAAAATATTTAATTTTTCTTTTTTTTTTTTTGAAGAAAAGAAAATCTACTAAAACTCATCCTCATCTATTTTACATCCTTTAATTTTAAGTTAATTTAATTTTATATTTATAAAATAAACAAAACAAAAAAAGTTAATGTAATATTGATTAGTGAAACAAAAACTGTGTATTCGTTTAGAACTTTGTTCGTTTTTTATTAATGTTAAATTAAAAACAAACAAAAAAAAAAAAAAAAACTATTAAAATTATTGTACAATTTTATTTAAATTATTTAAAGGTTGTTTAACGAAGGGTGAACAATTTATTGTTTTTGGTAATTTTTGTATGTTTTTTTATTGTGAGAATTTTTTCACAAAAGGTTTTTATCGAAAAATTTTTGAAAAACCCTACAAGAAAATGAAGATTTACTTTTTTAATAATTACAACAAAATTTTAAAGTTAAAAAAGAATTTTGGTAAAATGTTTCAATATAAAGGGGATTTAAAACCATTTCTAATAATTTTGCTAAAATATGTCAATTATTAGGATTGTCATAGAGTCCAATTGCTGCCGAAAATCAAAAACAACAAAAAATGACTTTATTTTCCTGAAGTCTGAGGTTACCGTTTAATATACGAATCAAAATACTTAATATACAGGAATGCAAAATCTGTCGAAATTGGATTTTAAGACGAGAAATAAATAATTATGTGTTATGAATTCCGAGATTTTGGATTTCTGTTTGAATCGGAATTCTAATTTAAAATCGAACATAAAACCGAAAATATCGAAATTCATGAAACAAATGAATTTATTTATCAAATTCCGATTGGATTCTATGACACCCCTGATAATATTCGAACATAAAACCGATTAAAATTTAAAGAATGTATTTGTTATATTTCAAATCCAATTCCGACAGTAATTAAATACCATGACAACCCTTTATAAGAGAGTTTGGAATGAATTTTCTATTTCGAAAATGACTTTCGTTTTGTATAAATATTTTGAAAAACTTCTTTAGTTAGAAAAGAATTTTAAAGAAACTCTTAAGCTAAAAGAGAGGTTAAAAATAAATTCTTTGGTAATAAATAAAAAACTATAATGAGAAGGGGGTTTTCTTTAAGTTTTTCAATAGAATTTCTTCTTTGGTTTTTAAAGAAGAATTTTAGTTAAATTCAATACCTAGAAGAAAATGTTTGCTTTGTTTTTATATTCATTTAAAGAAGAATTTCTGACAAAAATTTATTTTTATGAGAGATTTTTTTTAAATTCCTTATTTAGAAGAGAATTTTTAAAAAAAATTTCTATTTATAGGAGAATTTTTTTAAATTTTATATTTTTACAAAACTCCTTTAAAATTTTCTGATTGATAATGAATTTCAGAATTTTTTATTTGAAGAGAATTCTCTATTAATCGATTGAATTTAAAAATGCATTATAAATATGGAGGCTGAATTGTAATTTAGCTCTTTTTTTTATCAATATTATTATACATTTTTAATCAATAAATTTAATTTAAAAAAATAAAATATACTCGATTTATTATTCGCCTGGAGATATTTTAAAATGTTTAATATTTTTGTTGTTATCTGATCAATTTTCTTTAATTAGCAACCCAACCCCTAGTTAATAGATTTGTTTGTTTTAATAAAAAGTGACTGCTTGAGTAACAATAAAAAGTAGATTTATTTCTAATAAATCGTATAATTGCTAGTATAAAAAAATGTTATTTCCATGTTTTAATTAAAAAAAATAATTAATTAAACACATATGCTTAATAAAAAAAACCGGTTCAATAACTCGAAACCCGGGTTTGTATATTTTGAAACTCGTTATTTTTTAAAAACAACCCATTTAATTAGCAGCAACCAACTTTGTTTTTCTATCTTTGTTAAACAATCTTTTTACAAGACAAAAAACAAATGAAAACTAAAACTAAAAGTATTTTTTTTTTTCGGCTAAAATTAAAAATTCCACAAAATAATATTAATAAACAAAAAAATAAATCAAACTTTTATTGTAAATACAAAAATAAGTTTTTTTTTGTTTCTAAATAACTAATTAACAAATTCTATTGTTAAATTACAAATTTAGGTAAAATTGAAAATATTTTTTCAAAAATATTATGAAAATGAAACCAAAATTAAATTAAACAAAAATAAAAAAAATGATAATAATTAATTAAAAATAAACTTTTCCTATATGCATAATAAATTTAAAATTATTAAACCAAAATATAAATATATAAAATGACTTTATCCTAAAAAAAAACAAATGTAAAAATACAGACAGACGACACTAGTGGTATATTTAAAATACCTAAGAGATATATTCACAAGAGTTGAGTTTCTAAAGCAATAAAAAAATTAAATTTTTAATAAAGAAAACAATTTCCTTAATAGATTATTTTTTAACCCCCATATTCATAAACAATTTTTAAATTTATCAAAGATTCATAAAACAAATGTATTAATATTCGTTTAATAAACCTTAAAAAAAACAATAAAAATTTATTATGAATATGAAGGTTGGTCTTTGGAATTTTATCAAATTCAAATCTCTATATAAAACCTTTGTAGAAACCATGTCAGGGAAGGATTTATAAGGTATTTTGTACTCCTGTGACCCATTGACATGCTTTCGATCAATTTTTCAATTTATTTTATACAATACATTCCTTTTCGTTCTGTAAACCAAGTCGATTTTCAAACAAGTTACTTCACAAAATCAATTTCTTGTTAATCTGATGTTTGCAACTCACCCAACTCGCTGCATTCGAAGACAAACTGAAATGAAAACATATTTAAACGTTAAAGTAAAAAATTAAATTTTTCAGTTAAAGTTCTCTGATTAGCAAACCAATTCCATATATTTTTGTTTGTTTTGCTGTTTTTTTAACTGAATCTTAGAATTTTAATTTTAAAGCGCCTGAACATCGAAAGTGAGCGTCGAAGAAAGTAAATCGAAAATTTTTTTTTTCCTAAATAAATCTTAGTGAAACAAAATTAACTTGTATTCGGCTTACAGAATATGTATATTAAACAATTTTTTTAATAAAAAAAAAATATTACAATAGATTTGTTTTTAATACTTAAAAATATTTTACAAAATTTAATAATTTTACCAAGTTTTAGTAATAGATTTTTCTATATACGATTTCAAGCTGAATGTCATATCCTATTTGAAATTCAAATCCATTACTAATTTTGAAATTTTATCAGGTATGTTACAGCCTTTAAATTTGTTCGTAGGTTAAATCGAATCCGCATTTTATTTTAGTTTCATAATTGCACTTAAAAAAATTACAGTGAAATGAAATTCCAAATGGCTGTTATTTCACATGTCAAATTTCATTTAGTTATGTTTAAAATTTAAAACACAAGCTTAACATGCACCGGACTTGCAATGAACCGATTAAGTTGAAAATTTAATTTCTTGTACTTTGAGATAAAGATAAGTAGTTTTCAAAAAAGAAAAAAATTCTGTTTGTTTTCCATCCCTGCACATGGTGAAAGTGTTTTTTTCCGTTCAGGTGTTTAATTTATATAAAATCTCCTAATGGTTGCAATAAATATAAAACTAAACTACTATAGATATACATACATAAACATTATAAGACATACAATAACTAATTAATTTAGCCAACCAAATAAAATTATTAATTAATCGAGTCAAAATTAAAAAAAAAAGTTAAACAAAATAATTAGCCACAAAAATA
>NDXZ01035046.1:0-10635 GCA_003055125.1 Paykullia maculata
TGAGAAATAAAAAAAAATTTTCGAGATATAAGAAAAAAATGTTTTCGAGATATCGGCAAAAAAAATTTTTTAACGTAAATACACGTAGTAAAGGGTATATAAGATTTGGCATAGCCAAATATAGCGCTCTTACCTGTTTTTATATGTACTATGACATAATTTCATGTGAAATATTGAACAGAATACCAGGCTTTACACACAAATATAATCATATTTAAAAAAAAAAAACATTTTTTTTGCTTATATCTCGTTAATTGTCGGATTTTTGTAATTTTCTATAAGGATTCAGAATATATATACTTTATGGGGTCGCAAATGAATACTGTAAAAATTACAAGAGGAATGACAAACCTATATATACCCTTATCACCTTAGGTGAAGGGTAAAAATAGACATTAAACTGTTTATTCTCCAACAACAATTACATATTTAATGCAAAACCCAACTTTGAATTTTTCTTCTAAATGTAGCAGTTCCTTGCGTATTTGTTATCCTCACAAAGTATCGTCTTTATATAAAACGTCAAATACTGTTTTAATTTAATTTAAGTAATTCTTATTTTCTAAAATAATAAACGCGACTTAAAAGAAAACTTGCTAAATAATTTACACTTCTCTTGCACATCTAAACCTTAAAACAAATCAGCTGATACTAGCATTTAATAAACCTAATTGTGCCCTTTAAAGCTGTTGCAGAGTGTTATTATAGGAAGCAGCGTTGTGTGGTAGTTGCAATCCATAATTTATTGTGAAATTTAACTTAAAAAATGTTTTTATAAATTAAATTTTAAAGTTTGTTGTTAGTTTAAGCTGTCTTTATGCTACATTTCACTGGTGCTTATGCCTGATCATCAGTCTACTTTAAAATTTAAAAAATTTTGAAGAATATCAAACAATAAACAAACTTTTGTTATTTTTATTGTAAATGTTTACTTCTTTCGAAAACCCCAGAGGCAATTGTTGACAAACTTATGACAGACTTAAAATAACGATAAGAAAATAAATAATGTTTAATTATCTTCAAATTATGGCTTGTTATTACAAAATATATAATAGAAATGTTACTCGTATAAATAATGAAAAGACAACACGAAATGGTTTATATTTTAATCGGTTAATTTATAAAATCATTCATGTTTAAATATGTACATAAAATCGGCCAACTCATTAATCAAAACAATTTTAAGTTTAAGCTATGGGTTACAGATGTAAATGTAAACTTTAGGCCTGGCGAGGTACTCCTCCATGTTTTAATAAATGCATTCAATGAATGTTTTGTTGTTAGTACTTGTGGTTATAAATAAAATGTGAGTTAAGATTGTTTCGTTAAATATCGATACTTATCAGTATTATTTGTTATTTTTTATGTTTTAGTATCGGAAATTGTTAAAAAAATTTTAACAAAAAAATTAGCGATAAGAATAGTTGGCCAAGTATAAAGTAAAGTCATATTTTTCACTTCTCATCAGTATCTAACGATCTTTTATGAGTTCTTTTACAAAAATGCAAAAAGGTAAGTCCATATATTATATTTTTTTTTCACACAAATTTGCACAAAACTTAAACACTTTAATGAATTTCAGTTGCCTTGTTTGTCCTTTTGGCCCCAATAGCCTTTATTTCGGCTTTTTACATCCAGCCTCATTTTGAGCCTCAAGATATTTATGCTGAACCCAACTGTGCCGTAGTTAAGGACTTTAGCCGCATGTTCCGTGATATTTCCGATCCCACTCATTACTGGGTATGTTCTGAGGGCCAAGAGAAAGCCGACTATATTCAATGTCCTGCTAATGAAGCCTTCATGGAAGCTCTTCAAAAATGTGTGTCCTGGGATGAATGGAAATGGATTGAACCATATACCAAATAAATTATATGTTTTAACTCAAGCAATAAACTATTGATTTGCTTACTTGAAATCTGAAGATGACACTTGTTGTATTTATGGGCAGTATTAAGTGTTAAATGAAAAAAGAAGACGAAACTTAACTCATTTGACACCAACATACGTATGTATGTAATTTTGATACTTATAGACAGCGACATTCTTAAATCATTGCAAGCTCTCAAATATTGATTGGCTTTAGTATAAAAAATAATGTTGCTCAATAAAAGAAAGAGCTTTAATGTTCATTTGTAAATGTGTTTTACATGATTTGTTCATTAGGTTGGTACAAAATTGTAAGGATTTTATAGCAGAACAATAAGAAACTAAATTGTTAAATTCCAAACAGTTAAGTTAATAACAACTTTTTAACTTTAAAAAAAATATAACCCTAACGAAAGGTTTTTGGCTAAAACTTTATTATCTATGACTCGTCAGTTCAATATTAATACATACATATATTTAAAAGCTGCTAGGACGTTAGAATTTTTGTAACTTTCAGGTTTTTTGTTTATTTTTTTAGTACGAAAAAGTTTATCATATTTTTAAAATGGCTGATCAACGATCACTAACCGATAAATAAATTGAGCACTTCCTCTCCTTGGGTGACAACAACGATGAATTCGAAAGCAAAATAGGTTGTGACACATAGGCCGAGCAAGATGCAAGAGCAACGGATTCATCTTGCTCGACGATATCTTAACCCTTTTATCTTATAAGCCAATGCCAGGCAAAATGGTTCTATCATCATGTAACGAACAGTGCACTATCAATCTCAACACAAATAAACCCATCATGGTGGAGTTTCATAATAGTACCATAGTACCATAGGAGGAGTTAATACGTTCAAGCAAAACTAACAGGTTGCCATTATTTAAATTTTTCGGAATTTTGAATAAATCTTTTATTAATTCATGTTTGATTTATTCACACAATACGTTTCAAGGTGGCCAAAAGCGTCTAAGTCGTGTTAATTTTATAAAAAAAAACCTTTTTTCGGGACTCATAAAACCATCAACTGAATGACAGGCTTAATATACCAATAATAACCACCACTATTAGGAATGATATCCAAAGTCAGTCTAAATCAAAACTTCCACAGATTCTAAATTAATAATTTAAAAAAAATTAAATTGGAAAAGGAAGATAAGCCCAGTGTGTCTGTCTTCATATCGAAAAATGGCAAACGTTGTTCGTGCAAAGTGCCACAAAAGGCTGTGTTGCAAGCACACAATTGTAGTTTGTGCCTCGTGTTTTTTATGAAACAATTAGGTTAGGTTAGGTTTAAGGACATTTGGTGAATGAATTCACCAATTCACCCACAGACAAAATTGTCCATTGTGATTGTCCCAGAAAGAGAATAAACAATTAACTTCGAAACTAATGTTTTTTTAGTTAAATATATATATGTCATACCTTTTATGTAATATAATTTTTTGTTTAAAAAACCATGCCAATTGAATGAAGGCTGTCCAATGTTAGTTTTACATCATTGAAGAACTTAAAAAAATATTTAAAATTTCTTCAAATATTGATTACAAAATAGCTAAATATAAATAATAAATTTTAGAACCTGTTTTTGCTCACGACGTATTTCATAGACTCTTAAAATAGGTCGTAGTCAAAATGACGAAGAATGACTTAAGTGTACAAAAAATAAGGTTGACGTTCTTGATTTCAACGCAAAAAAGTTTTACAAAGATTGTCTTCTGGCATCGGCTTTCTTGATATCGAAGCCGAAAACTTGGAAAAAATAAAATATTTCGATAAAATAAAACTAAATGTTGAACCTTTGTTTGTATATCTTATAGGGATAATTTGATTAAACATATTTTAGAAATATATAGTACCTATGAAAATAAACACAGAAAAACTTTAAATCCAAGTTTAAAAAATCTATAATAAAGTATCGTACGGAATTTAAAAATCATGCCTTTCATTTCCAACAAGATGTAATACAAAAGATTATTTAAAGAAAAATTTCAACAAAAATAAGTTAAATGTTACAGCCGAACCTAAATCAACGCGCTAAGCATTGTGTAGCTGTCAAAAATTCGTGTGCCCATACAAATTGTATGCAGCAAGCCGAAATAGCGCTTTGCAATTGCATATTGACGCGCGTTAGGTTTTGTTATTGTTAAAAAAACTATAGCGATTTTCCTACTACATATTTAATTTCTATATGGTTATATTTTGTTTAAAAGTTAAGTTAACATTGCTGTTCATGAGAAAACTTTAACGCTCTTATTTAGCGTCAACAATAGGCAACAGTGAACGCAACGCTCAACGCCCTTATTTAGGTTGGTCTGTTAGTTTTACTTTGAAAGTATTTAATTCTAACTTTTTTTACATAATATGTCAAATTAATTTTTTTCTTCAAACTTACTTTGTATAAGAAACTACAGGAAAATTAGTTTATCTTTTTTTTTCACATTCGTTTGTCTTAAACATTTTGCTTAATGTAATTTAAATGCAAGTGTATTATTTATAAAATCAAAACTATAGTGCTCGTTTTGAAAGTTTGGTCATGATAATTTTGTATAGATAATTCAGGAAAAAAGTTTAAACAAATAATTTATCAAGTTTTTTAAAATTAAAAATATGAAAAAAACGCTTTTTTTAATTTAAATTATCTCTAAAAGGTGGTACCCTATTGTCAAATTATCCAAATTAATTATGTGGCTTTCTGAGACAGTCATTTGCTTTCATTCCATTAAAATTTGTTTGATTTATTTGATAGACGCTTAATTTACTTTGAGAGCAAGAGATTTGTCATGTGTGGGAGAACTTGTTCAAATAACAAGCAATTTTTTATGTGAAATAAATATTTTTAATTAAATTTAAAAGCTAAATGAGAACTATGTAACTAACTAATAAAATTAATTTTGAGAAACTTATTAATGATGTCTCATCAATTGTAGTTAGACTTTATGACATTTAAATGTTTACATTTTTTTATAAAAATGTGCATTTTATTTATTTAGTTTATTTGTTAGCTTAAAACAATATTTATTTATTATCTAATTATTTCTGTTTTATCAAAAACATGATATTGTTTTTAAAAATTTTCACTTAAACTCATTAGTAAAAAACATATATTTTTGATATTGTCGGCAAGTGGCCAACAAAGGAGTGTTCTAAAATTGCAAAAAGCCCAACTATAAAAAAGTTTTATTTTCTCTTTGTTTTGTACAGACAGTTATTGACTTCTTTTTGCTCTAGACATCAAATATGAAATACTGTGAGTTTTAAACAAAATTTATCTTAAGCTAAAGTTTACTTATTTGCTATGATTTTTAGTGATTTGCTTGGCATTGTTGGCCTCTATGGCTGTTTCAAGTGTTTTGGCTGTTGCTGGTCAATCTGCTTGTCGTGACCCCTCTGAACTTGGTCACACTTATCCGCATCATTGGGATCCCACTAAATACTGGTATTGTGAGGAGCTGAATGAAGATGCTTTGGAAATGGATTGTCCTGAGGGGGAGGCGTATATGCATTTATTGAAAGCTTGTATTCCTTGGACAAACTGGATATGGAAGAAACCGGAAAATCCCCCTACTGTTGCCTAATTTGCGTACGAATAATTATTTAAGTAAAAACTAAAGACAATAAAAGAATAAAGATATGTATTAAAATCTTATAATTTTGAAGTTTTTGTAATAAACCTATTTTTATACAAAATATTTTTTAAGGGCTACCGACTTACGACAAAAAAGTTGATTCAAAATGATAAAAAATAATCATATCAGTAACACTGAGGCCGAAATTCACAGTTATAAGTCAACTATTTGTAACTAATACGGGCTTTCTGTGCCTTAACTAATGGCAAACTAAGAGCTGTGAATAAAATATCATTGGCTTAACCATTGCCATTAGTAAACTAATGACAGTAAATTTGGGCATAAATGTATATAATGCTTAAAGCTTTTTGTGATCATCTCTTTAACCAAACTTCAAGTCATTCGTTTCTACAATTTTTTATAAAGTTACTGCAGCAGAAATGCCACAATGCACAAATGTGATAACAAAAGTTTAACGTTAGTAACAAATGAAAAATGTTAGCAATTTTTTTTGAAAATCGATTTTATAAAAACTCAATATTGAGGTAGTCAACTTAAATCTGCGTCCAAAATTAAGCGGCTTTCTTATGAAAATAAAATTCTGAAAGCCTGCCTCCTGAAAGCCTCTTTAAATGTTCTAAGTTTCAAAAAATTTATAACATTTTTTATATCAGCACTAATTAAGTTAAGCTCCATAAAATCACATTGTTTCACAACTACTTCATTAATTGAGTGAATTCTTTACATAACAATTTTAAATAGGTTTTATTAGATAAATAAAATATTCGTTTCATAACATTTTTTAACACCTCTGACGGTGGTCAAAGGCATAAGAAGATTCTAAGGCTATCGGTTTAATTAAAGGTGGGTGCTTTAAACAATTACGCCTTTATTCAATTTCATTTAAATTTAAAACAATACTTCATCAACCATTTTTAATACTGTTCGCTGCTTCATTATACTTCTGCACACATAAGTAATTCTGTTTTTTGTATCTGCGTTAAAATCTCTAATGACCATGACTTTAATTTGATTTGCTTTGTTATAATTATTTTAAATTGTCTTAATTCAACAAAATAAACAATTACCGAAAATATCAAGCAGTAATTGAAATCAAATTTTTAAATCAATTCAATGAAATCAAACCGTACAATTATGATATGAGTTAAACAAAACACAATGCAACAATGTAATCAATAATAAACTAATTGAATATTATTTGGTTAATTTAGGCTTTTTGGTTAAATGTGAAAAATTTGGCTAATAATAAGAGATAATTAATAAAATAAAAATAATCTTGGGATATTTGGTTTAACAAGGAACATGTTAAGAAGTTAAGAAGAAGCTAACACTGACTTCTTAAACTTTTATAAAGAATATTTTAGAATTAGAAGTTTAGGAAATCACAGGAAGCATGAAAATATGATTTTAAAGCATTAAATTAAAGGGTGTTTTTTATGAAAGTGTTTTGCATACTGAAGAAATTGGCTTTATTTGATAGATAATTGTATAGCGTGCCGCGTACTGTCATAATTTGTAGGTACAATTTTAATAAGCTTAGAATATTTGTTTTCAAGTGCGACTTTACAGAACTACAAAGAATCTAATCTTATGCCGTCAAATCGTAGATAGATCGTTCCCTAAATACTTGCTTTACTAAATAATTATAACTTAACAGCGACTTTTACTGTATACAATAATGATTTAGCAAGAACTTACGTGCTGCTGTAAATTCAGGAAATTTTCTTATAGACAAAGTTTAAAAAGTTTCTCCAATTTAGCTTTGTTTTTCAAAACAAATTTAATCATTTCGCAAACATTACTTTTTTACTTTATTTATATAGGTTTTTACATAAGACATTTGTTTTAGTTGAAATAAAATGTTAAGTTTATTGAATTTTCAAATTTACAATTTGCAAATCGTAAGCAAATAAATTTAAATAAATGTTTTGTTGGAAAATAAGTATCTTGTTTCTAAAGTCTACTTTCTAAAACAAGTGAAAAGGTTTTTGCAAATTTTTAAATAAATTTAAACTTTGAAAATAGTTTTTTTTATCTGCTTAACACCTTATTAACTACACCAAGTTAATACATAAAAGAACTAAGATTGCAAAATGTAATCATTTTATAAAAATATTTTTAAAATTATAACAAAATTGTAGATAATTTTTTTTCTTTCGAAAAAATGACTAAACTTGCCGCCAGAATCTTTAAGTTGGTAGAAGCCCTAGATTGATATTTGTAATAAATTGCGTATTAAAAAACTAGTGGCTTTTACAAACGCATTTTGTATTACCTCTTGACATAAATACAATACCTACACACTTATTAAACCTTTGTAAATTATTTTTCAATTGTTTCTAAGAAAATTTAAAAAAAATGTATTATTTTTATTTTGTTTTTTTTGTCGTTTAATAAAACTATTTACTTTGAATTATTTTCCACGAATAAATTAAAATATGTAGATGATCACCTAAAGTGAAGAACATATGGGTATGAAGGAAATCATTAATACACTTGAGAAAATGGTAAGGCCAACTGGCTATATAAAATTTGCGTTAAATTCGCTGTCAACAAAATGTATGTTATATTTTTTTATACTCTTCACTACAGGTGGAAATATAATAGATCTGTCATTCCGTTTGTAATTTCTACAGTATGCATATTCGACCCCGTAAAGTATATATATTATAGATCCTTATAGATAGGGAAGTCAATTTAGATATGTCTGTCTGTCCGTGTGTTGGTTGAAATCAAGTTGTTGTAGTTCCCACAGGTCACCCACAACTATATGTAGTAACAAACATTTGAAAATATTTCTGAGAAAATCGTTATTACCGGGAATATCCATCAATAACCAGCTAAGATATAAGTATAAAAGACGACCACCTTTTTTTTGTTAGACAATAAATTTTATATTTTGCAGCTAAGAATAAACTAAGACATGTTTGAAAACTGGACTAATTGGCTCAAAATCCGTTCTTTTAGACATTCTTTCCGCATGTCTGCCGAAGCGGCATTGGCCACAATGTCCCTTAGCCGCTTCTTTCCCAGGCCTAAGAGATACGCGGTGTGCTGCGTATTATTTCTCGGCCATATTATCCTCGTCACAGCGCACCTAGGTTCGTTGGTTCATCTGATCTGACTGAGTTCGCCGAAATGCGCGTCGATTCAGCGCTTACAGGCCGCAAAAGGGATGCCACAGTGGTGATCAATCGCCTCTTCGCCAAGTTCCGTACCCTTCTTAGCCAGGTCGTAAGCAACACAGTTACCGGTGTTGATTCCGTGTCCCCGCACCGATATGAGGATGATGTTTGAGTGCGTCGTCATCCAGTTCAGGCACGCACGGCATTCACGGACAAGCTATGATGTCGAGTAGACATCAGTTAGGGACCAGATGGCAGATCGGCTGTCGGTGAAGATCCTGATATTCATACCGAATATCTTGTAGTACCGCAGCAAGCTCACCCCTTTCATTATAGCCGATATTATGGCCTGCAGCACGCTGAGATATTGGCAAAAACAAAAATTGATATCATGAAAACATTAACGGCCGTATCTATAACGAAAAATTTGAAAATACGTATACATCGCACACAACTTTCTGCTCACTTGCAAGCCGAATCGGCTAAGCAAAGTGTTGGCAAAGAGTTTATTTATAATAAATATCTAGCAGCTAATATTAAGAGTTTGATTTTAAGTTAACATGAGTTTAGCAGAATGGATAAAAAATACATTAAAAATTACACTTATGCTAACTTCATGCTAAATTTTTGTTATAAATGCGGCCATAAGTTTTCTAATACTAACCCTTTAACTACCTTTCGGACATGTAAATACATGCATACATACTTCCTATTACATACCTACACGTGGTAAAGGGTATACAAGATTTGGCACTGCCAAATATAGCGCTCTTAATTGTTTAATAATAAAGAGTTCTCGCTTAATTCTTTATTAAAAAAAATTATCAACAGAATATTTTAATAAATTTTCATTACATATATCTTAAGTAAATTTATGTATAACTAGAGATAAAATCTGAAAAATTATTTTCGTTAAAAAGTTATTGACATGAAAGCTCTAGCTGTTAGAAGAACAAACATACATATGTACATTCTAAAAAAAATTAAATTGTCCCTGAAACCAAAAATCAAAAACCCGGATTCATGTAAATCTACTTATGTATTTCGATGGCATGAAAAAACTGTGGACAGTATGTCAAACTTTTCAGTTTTATTTAACTTAACAAATGTATGTTTGTACACATACATACAAACATCCCTATTTATTTGAAAATATTTTATAAATTTGATATTTATATATTGTTTGATAAATTTCTTTTAGAAATAATGCAACCTTTTTTTATTTATTATAACTTTAATCAAATACTTTATTGTATAGCTATGTATGTACATATGTAGCTTAACATAAAGGTTAAGAGCATGCGCAGCACCCCAAGTGGGAGAAAATGAGCCAAAAACAACAACATAAATACCAATCATTATGATTAACAAGTGCTGTTAAATGGGTGCTGATGAATGAATGCAAAATGAATCGGCTAAACCACAATACGACTATAATGAACAGCAATGATATTCGGATTGTTTACATTGAACATTTAATTAAATGTAGTTGTGAATGTTCGTTATGTTGTTGTATAACGTAAAAATTTATTTATAAGAAACGTAACAACATCGCAATTGTAATAGATTTTTGCTGCTTCAAACAAACATCTTCAATGAAGATGAGCTTAAAGACGAAACTCTTAACCAAAGCAAAAGCAAAAAATGTTTAGAAAAACAAAAACAAAATAAACTCGAAGAAATAAAGTTTGCGATGTTTTAGCTTTGCTTGTTGGATTTGTTGCTTCTTTTTGAAATTTGTAACTGATGTTGTTTTGGCTTTAAATTTGAATTGCATTTTGTATTCAGTGTTTTTATTGCTGTTGCTGTTGACTTCATGTGAAAAAAATCGTTACATTTTAGTATAAAAACCAATGTAGAGACTACAAAGAAATCATAGTTTGCATTCAACTATCGGAATAAATACATTCGAAATACTCATCAGCACATTTTGGAATAACTACAAAGTATTAAAGGCTACTTCTTTTTCAAATAAAAAGAAAAAAAAGAATTGGGTTAGTGTTTGAAAATCTAATATTATTATTTTTGAAATGAACAAAAAAAAAAAA